>PVJA010018418.1:0-40003 GCA_004027025.1 Myocastor coypus | reverse complement strand
TTAGATATTATTTCTGCTCTGATGTCCTCCATACGTTTCTCCAGCCGTTTTTCTACTTCATGTATTTCTTTTTTTACTTCAGATGTTATCTCTGATCTCAGTTGCTCTATAAGTTTCTGCACTTGTGTGTCTGCCTCAGATGCTACCAATTCAGAGGTTTCATCTGTATAATTCTCATTTTCTTCCATGATAGTGTCTTTTGTATTTGGTTTGGGTGGGCACAGGTCCTGAGATTGCCTCCTACTCCTTGTTGTTATCATTTTGTATGGAAGCGACCTCTGCACTTTGGTGGTGTTATGCTGTGTCTATGGGCATTTGGTCTGGAGACTCCAAGGTGGTTCTTCTACAGAGGCTCCTGGCTCTTGTGTTGGGGTTCTAGCTGCTAGTTTTTGTGAATCCTGGCGGATGTGGTCTGTAGGTAGAGGTGGAGCTTTGGGATTGAGTAGTCCTGGTAGGCTCGTGGACCAGATCGGTTGCCAAACGGGCTATTTGATGGGTTCAGTGCTGGAGCTTGGGCTGGAGGGGTTAAAAAAGGGGGGGCGGGGAAAGGGAAGGCAGGCCAAGGATCCTGACCCAGCCGGCGCGCGGGCTTAGCTCCCAGCGGTGCGATTTGGGTGTGGGCTGGAACAGAAAGTTAGTCGCGGGAACACAGAGGCGGGACAGAGGGGTGCAGGGAGCTTACCCGCGGCGGGCGCGCAGGCTCAGCTCCCAGCGGTGCGGTATGGGTGTCAGTGCCACTTTTTATAGAAGATCAGAGCCATTTCGTAAAAGCTCAGCTCGTGCAGTCTCCAGGGTGGATGACTCCTTTGCTGGTCAGTGGTGAGCAGCATGCGGGGACCTCAGGAAGCAAAGGCCGGGTGCCACAGAGGCCAGGCGCCACAGAGGCCGGGTGACACAGAGGAGGGATTGCGCAGGAGGCCAGGTGACGCAGAGGCCAGGTGATCCAGATGCCGGGTGACGCAGAGGCCGGGTGATGCAGAGGCCAGGTGACGCAGAGGCCGGGTGTGCACAGGAGGCTGCCCACAGGGGGCTGCCCACGGGAGGCAGGAGCAGCGTGGATTTGAGGATGTCTCCGTCCTGGTGCGGCTGGGACTCAGGTTGGTGCGGAAAGGGAGGGAGACCAGGCAGAAAAGAGGGCAGGATCTGCCTGGCTTGAGCGACCGCCCCAGGCACAGCGTGAGCCGCTCAGGCTTCTGGGAGGAGTAGTAGCGCAGCCAAGCTGAACTGAAGACTGCAAGGACTTGTGTGAACGTGTGGGAAAGATTATTGGTAGGGGGAGCAAAGTCAGAGGACCCCTGCCACCCTTTCTTTTTGTTGTCTTGTTTTGTTCTGTAATTGTAGAAAAGTATTGAAACACTTTTTTGCCATTTGCATGATTTTAAATTTCAATGGTTTTTTAAAAGGCCGTATTGAAAAGAGCATAGGTGGGAATGGAGTGACATCACTTAGTACCTGAGGTTGTTTTTTACTTGTGGATAGAATACAAAATATACAAGCGGCTTAGCAACTTTTTATGATGCATGACAGTGCAAGACATTGTGCTTGTTAGCATTATGGTCTTATTTTAAGGACTTAACATTTTAGGCCTGTGAGATAACTCAGCAGTCTAACGCACTTGCTTAATGCCTGCTGAGGCAAGTGAAGGGCCATAGTTTAATGCCTGGCATCACAAGCCACTCCAGCCCTGCTCCCAGAAAGAGCTGGGCCGGCCACTAAAAATAAAATAAAATAGAATTTTAAAAATTTACAATGCTAAAAAAAAAACAAAAAGAAGGAAAGGAGAGAGGAAGGCAGGAATGGAGAGAGGAAGAAAGCACTTCCGTACTTCAGATGTCTACACATAACGACTGGGTGTGGAAATCGTGTCATTAGTGCATGCCACAATACCTATGAGAGGCTCAGCCATTGTATAGTATAAGAGACTAAGCAGCCTCCATCAGGAAGAAGCAAAGCTAAAGAGGGCAGAGCTCAGGAAGGAGTGCAGACCAGAGGAGTAGAGTAGAGCCTGCACTTCGGTAGAGAAGCGAGCGGACGTTTGCCCACCAACTCGGCAGAGAGCTGAGGAGCTGCGCTTGCACAAATTGCTCCTTGTGATTTTTATTTCATGAAGTTTTGCTTGTGTCTGTCTCTTATTTTCTCTTTTCAGCTGTGCTTCTACTTTTCAGCCGATGGGTGACGCTGTACTCTCTCGTCACGCAGAGCATGATGCGCGCCCACAAACGCCCACCTGCCACGGCTGTTCTGACCACGGAACTTGTGCGTGAGTTCCTCTGCTGAGCCCTCTTCATGGTCACTCTCAGCACGTGGCAAGAACAAGGTCTGCTGCCTGCGTGGTCACCATGCTGCGGGACACTTCTCTTTGAACTTCTTCTTCTGTTTAACTAAATTTGATGGACATCTTCCCAAATGCTCTCTCCCAGACACCCAGGCTCTGGCATCAGCCGTCCTGCCTCTGCCTCTACAAAGCCAGTTTTGGGGTTCTACAGTGAGTGACTCAGGGCGCCCGATTCTCTGGCGTGCACTGGAAAGGTGCGGCTCATTCCACTGGGCACATTTATCTTCTTTTGCGTCTGCCTCCCTTGTGGTTCCCAAAATTTTTCCCATAATGCACTGCCATGCAAGAAGTAGCTCAAGACGCAGACCTAGTAATCAACTATCAGCGATCTCTTTGTCCAGTGAAATTAATATAATAAATGAAGTCATTAGTTTTAGTAAAACTTGTCCATGTTTTTGATCCAAGAAGGCAAGTTATTTTTTCCCCTTATTTTTTTCCTCTGAAGGCTGTTTCCCCATTGACAATACAGACACGGCACAAGCCTGGGCTGAGGCGGATATGGGGCACGTTTGCTCTTGTTCCTTTTCCTATACAGCCAGTGTGAGGACACTGCGCGTCGCAAGCACCAGGAAGCAAAGGCAAGCGATTTTTTATTTAAACTTAGAATTCAGACAAATGCATTATAGACGGCATCCCCCCCCCCCAGTGTTAGCTGTCATTCGAAATATGGAGCAGCCGAGAAAGCCGGGGCAGAAGCTACCATGATTCTACTGGGACAGGTGACAGGAGCAGCAGGCCTCACTGCAACCGCAAACTCTGAGCGGAGCTCTGACGCTGTCCTTCTAGGTTTCCATAGTGATAACGATTATGGAAAACCAGAGGTTATTTGCTTAGCTGACATTTCATCCATATGTAAATCATTTTCATAGAATCCATAATAAATATTTTTAAAAATTGTTAAACCAGTTCTTTAATAAAGTAATAGAATTTAAAATGAGGCACAGTCATTAAAGAAGAGAAAGTTTTTCTTTACAGAGTTAAAACAGCTTCACTTACTTAGGACAAAGGCTTTCACCCTTGTCTTACTTTAAATTTTGAGTTTGGGCAGGTCAAATAGTGCAGTGGACTAAAGCGCCTTCAAGGACACGCCACCCCCAGGGTGCACCGAGGCCGCAGTTGGCACTGGGCGTAGTGACTCTCACCTGTAATCGCAGCTCTCGCAAGGCTATAAACAGGCAGATTAAGCCGGGCGTGGTGGCTCACGCCTGTAATCCCAGCACTCGGGAGGCTGAGGCAGGAGGATTGGTGCGAGTTCGAGACCAGCCTGGGCTACAAAAGTGAGCTCAGGACCAGCCTGAACTGCATAGCGAGACCCTGTCTCAAAAAGACAAAATAAATAAATAAATAAATAAATAAACAGGCAGATTACTACTAGTCTATTCTAGTGATGAGACCCTGAACACCCTGTAGACCCTTCAGAGAGACAGAGAGAGAGGGAGGGAAAGAGAAAGAGAGAGAGAGAGAGAGAGAGAGAGAGAGTTAATGGAGCAGCAGGCCAGAGAGCTCAGCAGAATAAAGTGCCTACTTAGGCAGGTGCAGTACCAGGTTTAACCCCTGCTGCAGTGTGCTGGCCATGCCCCCGGGGCGCACTGAGAAGGTGGCTGAGCCTGTGTGTGATGGTGTGTGCCTGTAATCCCAGAGCTCAGGAGGCTGAAGACAGGATCCCTAGGATCCCTAGGAGTTCAATTTATATAGTGAAAACCTGTATACCTTGTACTACATACATAAAAAAAGAAAATAAATTTAATGGGTACAGTAAAAGGCTAGAGCAACTGCCCGTTAGAATTAGGTACCTTACGGCAGTAACTGCACTGCGAGCAGGACCTTCACACCTGGGGTAAAAACAATCACCTGCAAAGAGTGTGGGGGGGGGATCTTTATGAAGCAAACATTTGCCTAAATTCCTCCACAAGGCACCAGATGGGTCAGCGTGATGTGGCAGATCTGACCTCAACTTGCATCTTATGCTTCACAGAGCAGCAGCTTTAAGCTTTCTCCCTCCCCTAGGCCTTCCCCCCTCCCCTAGACCCTCCCCCCTCCCCTAGGCCCTCCCCCCTCCCCTAGACCCTCCGCCCTCCCCTAGGCCTTCTCCTTTTCTTAGTGTACTTCTGTGACACAGAGCGATCAGCTCCCTCCCACTGGCTGACACACATTCACAGCACATCTTGATCATGTTTCTGTTCCCTTCCTCAGAGTGAGAGAAGGAAGAAGCAAAGCTAAAGAGGGCAGAGCTGGGGAAGGAGTGCAGACCAGAGGAGTACAGTAGAGCCGGGACCTGTCAGGTGAGCGTGCACTTTGTCCTGAGTGTTTCTCGACTCAAAATGTCATCTCAGGGCAAGCATTTTTTTCCGTGTTTGTGGGAAGCAGAATTATTTGTGGTTGACCAAAAGGCCTGCAGTGCCTGTTCCTGGCCTGTGGTGGCTCCCACAGGGCCTTTGCTCCTGTGATCCTGTGAGACTTGACTCCTGACCCCCTGGCTGGTAAGGAGCTCTGGCAGGAGCCCTGGACATAGGGCGGAGCTGCACCCATAGAGCACTGCACACGCACGTGCTGGAGCTGGCCCTTTTTTGCGTCTGGGAATGGGGAGGTCTCTCGTAGCGTACCTGAAATTTATACAATGTCACTGGGTCAACCGTGCTCACCTGCCACACGATGGCCAGCTTCCTCGGATGCCTGCATGCCTGCTCCCACCTCCTTGGTGGCTGAGCGGTGGGACCCACCACCTCCTCTCTGCATGGCCCGAAGTCATATTTAAGAGAACACTTTCAGAATAGAAGACTTACTTGGTTGGGTGCAGTGGCGCACATCTGTGATCTCAGCACTTGGAAGGCAAGCAGAGCTAGCAGGACTGCAGTGAGCTTGAGGTCACCCTGGACCACATAAAGAGTTTGAGGTTGGTCTGGGTCACACAGTGAGACCATCTTGAACAGAAGCTACTGTAAGTTGTATAGGAATTTATTCTTTCTCCATAGAGAAACCAACCATGTTTACTCTTTTTAAGTGCACTGATCTGGATTGTATGTGCTTCCTGTCCATGGTCCTTCAGACAAGCTTTGGCAACACTGTGCATTCAATAGGACACAACAGCAGCTTAGGAAGCCTTTTGCTATACGTAGCTGGAAGACCTGGAATTACTCAGCTGGTGCTCGTGGTTACACAGGGAAATGACCCCGGGCTGACTGACCTTCCAGTCTCTACGTCTATCGTCACGACAGATGTATGTCTTCTATCTGCGTGTGATGATCAGGTCTTATCATGGATCGTGTGCTAGCAACAGGAGGCCCGCTCCTGCGAGCTTCGTTTCCTTTTGCCTCGACCTCGCTCTATCGGATATTAGTACTGACACCGTAGCCTTGGTTCTCTTTTCATTTTCTAGCAAAATCTGATCTATTCTGATATTTTTATTAAAAAATCCACTTCTACATCATCAGGGTGTCTGACGGTTTCTAGCTTTTCAAAGAAAAGGAAAAATACAGATCACATATATTTCAGCACAAGATGCAGACTGTTCAATGTGTGTGCGTATAGCTCCTTAAGCTAAAGGAAAAGCTGTGCAAACACGGCAAGGAACTGATGATGTTATCAGCCTTCTTGCCTATACCTGTGCTGGGAAACCCCACAAGGAGGTGGCACCAGCCCTCAGCACTTGTCCTCTGCCCCCACCAGCCCCGGACCGTGTGGTACGGGGACAGCCATGTCCCTGCAGGCAGCCTGTCCCAGCCAGCACTGGAGCTTTCCTGTGGGGGCTTGGGCTAACTGCAGGGGCCCTTAGTCCTGCATCCTCCAGCCACAATGAGAGGGATTCAGAGACTGGGTGGAGCCGGTGCCCTGGAGCCTGGGATAGAGGCAGCAGCAGGCACAGAACAGGTACTCGCCAAGTGGAGTGACTGCCACCCAAGCAGAAAATACAGCTTTGGGGTCATAACGGAGTAACTTTCACCTTGACACAGGTGAGGACAACCTGAACTCTGAGAATGACATTTGAAAACAAACACAGAACAGGCATTTAGTCAATTGATAGAGATTGCTGGTATGTCAGAGATTGGCAAGTTACACTTGATAATATAGGTACTGGCTTAAATTATGAATTCAAAGTGTGAGTTTTGCTCTGGCCAAGATCTAGCTGTTAACCAGGAAGGACGTGGGTCTTCTCTTGCAACTTTCTACCACGACGTCATGTACCCGTCTGACGTGTGTAACTCCTGACATTGGGAAATATCAATTAAATTGTCTAGAGGGGCACTGGGGAAATACACCTTCAATATTTTTAAACATTTTAATATTACTTCTCCCAGATGCTCAAATGTTTATCCATAAGGATAGCTCCAATTCCATGCAGGTGGTATTTGGAGTGACTCAGGGGTGTGTGTGTGTGTGTGTGTGTGTGTGTGTGTGTGTGCATTTGTCTATATACAGAGATAGAGCAAGAGTATTTTTAAACTTTTGAAATACTAATTGAATTGGTAGCTCTTAACAATTTATGCACTATGCATTTTCAAAGTCTTCCCATACTTTCATAGTATGTTGGAAATCCAGATAGCTCAGTCAAGCACAAAGCAGGCAGGCAGAGCAAGTCCATCGTACATGCACACCGGAACAAGAACACAGAATCTGATGTCCAGAGAGCAAGTTCTCCAGCTAGAAGAGAGCAGAGAACAACACACACACACGCGCGCACACACACACACACACACACACGCACACACACACACACACACACACACACACACGCACACACATGCATGCACACACGCACACACCCACGCACACACACAGAGATTTATAGTTCCCAGATGCTTTGCAGCAAAAGCCACCTTGCCAGGGTTCCCCTCAACGTGCCTGGGCTGGCTCTCAACCCACACACCACAGTACTCCTTTCCTTCCTGAAACTCTCTGGAGTGCTCTTTCTTCCAGGTCTTCACTGGGTATGGTGGCAGTCAGGTGACTGGAGCTGCCAAGTGCCACACAACAGAAAGGAGGCTCATTCTAGCATCCTCATCCATGCCATCCACCAGATCTGGCAGCTTGCAACTTCCGGGTCTTCCCAGGCATGATGCAATAATTCCTCGAGTTGACTCAGGAAATTGAGACCGTCAGAACAGAACCACTGAAGACCCTCGTGACAGAGGCTTCAGAGCTGCTTCAGAAAGGGCAAGCATGATGGTATCAGTGTGTCCCCAGCAAGAGGCATGGTCTCGGGGAGGACTGAGCAGTGTGTCTCTTGTAATGCAATGTTTGTCAATAAAGCCGTCACCGTATTTCTGGCCACACCTTGCCTGTCTCTCCTAGGAAAGGCCATGTTGTCAAAGACAACAGAGGCCTTGGGAATCAACAAGGGAATATTCTCTAGCTTGTTACCAAGCACGGGTTCATCCTACAGAACTAGAAGTAAATTGCAAGGGTATGATGGGATATGTTGGCCTAAAATAACTCATTCAGAACCAAACACCTATGGAGGGTGGAAATGGGTGGGATGCACGATGCTCCGTGCACCTAGAGTCCAGGAAGGAGCCCTCAGTAAGATGTCAGGCCCATCAACTGTAAGGAAACAAACAGATACAAACACAGGTGTGTCCTCCACCAGCCGACACCATGGCTTCCAGGGAGCTAGCCAATCCCACTGTGGTCTGCATGGCTTCCAGGGAGCTAGCCAATCCCACTGTGGTCTGAGATATGCCTCTTACATTTTAGAAGGTCAACAAGTTTTGTTTTAGAAGAGTCTAAGTATTAGAAAACACACTGAACAGAAAAGCCCCTTGCCCTCATGATCTGGCCTGCAACCCGAACCTGTTGATAACGTTCCACCCTATCTCAGTGCACTCACGACCACCTGATGAATTTGTATTTGATTTGTAACTGAAGGTTAGGGTTTACAGCTCTCTACATTATGCAGCTCAGTGGGCCTGCTGTGCAATGCGCTGCACTGGATGAAGAGTTCCACTGCCCTGGATTTCAGTGCTTTTCCTTTTCCTCCCTGGAGGGCAGACATTCATCAGGCGTGTCAGTGTCTCCAGAGTCCTGTCTTTTCCAGAATGTCTGCCACTGAAGTCATAAAGTGAGCGCCTTTTCAGGTGGGCCTATGCACTTCAAAATGGGCACCACGTGTCCTCTCTTGTCCCTTCATGATCTGACAGTTCATTCATTGTCACGGCTGAATAATACTCCATTACAGTGATGGTCGTCTACTTGCCTAATTCACTCACCCAGTGGACAGCACCGTGGCTACTTGTGGTTCGGGTCAGTGATGTGTAACGTGTTTCTGTAGTCTACTCATTTTGTTAAATACCCATCACTATGATTCCAGGCCACATGCAAAAGTGCATATTAAATTGGTAAGAAATGCTAAAATGTTTTCTAAAATCATTGCATCCCCAAAACAACTTGATCTCCAGTTTCCCTATAGCCCAAGAAGCAGAGGACCTCATTCCTTTATTTATTTATTTATTTATTTATTTATTTATTTATTTATTATTTATTATTTATTTATTTATTTATTATACGTGCTCTGCAGGGTCTATAGGGACTACAGGGTCTTGCTACACAGATTGGACCCATAGTGATCCTCCTGCTTTCAGCCTCCCAAGAGCTAGGACTATGGGCATGCATCGCCACACCCAGCCTCAATAGCCATCTCAGCATGCCTTGGGGGCAGGCCGGAGGACTGAACCCCTGGTCCCTGCATCTGCCTAAGCAGGCGCTTTCGTCTACTGAGCTATTTGGCAGCCACAGAACTGCATTCTCTTAGTACTTTTTCCTTCTATAGTTACAAGTAGTATTGATATGTTTTTCCCGTGCTTTCTTTAGTTTCGTATATATATCAAACCACATGCATAACAAATTATATTATCAAACTATATATATATATATATATCAAACAATATATTAAACTATCATATATCAAACAACATATCAAACTATATATATATATATATATATCTCAAACTATATATATATATATATATATATGTCAAACTATATATGTATCAAACTAATATTTGTCAAAATATATATATCGAACTGTATATATCAAACTATATATATGTCAAACTACATATATAATCTCAAACTATATATATCAAACTACAAATCAAACTATATATATATATATCTCAAACTACATATATATATATATATATATATGTATATATATATATATGTTAAACTATACATGCGTCTCTCTGTATATCTATAAGAGGGAGAGCTGAGATAGGGTCTCGATACATGCTCCAGGCTGGCCCAGTTTGGCCTCAAACATGCAGCAGACTTCCCGCCTCAGCCCTCTGAGTGCAGGCACCAAAGGCACCCACTGTCAGGGCTAAGACACACGTCTTTTAAGAGGCATGTTGTCCTGCTTACATTTCTCTTATTGCTGGGACAATATGACTCATGCACAGAATTAAGAAAGACAGATTTACTTAGATCACAGTTTGCAGAGGTTTCAGTTCACACTTGGCTGGCTTCAAGGCAGAGTGGCTCATGGCAGAGGGCAGAAGCTCGTGGTAGCAGAGAATGGCAAACGCGCCAGAGCAAGAAGGAGGGAGCAGAGGCTCTTGCCCTCCCTTGTGTTGTATGCAGGCTGCTGTCCCAGGGCAGGCGTAGCTCTCACACCCATAATCCCAGAATCTGGACAGCAGTCATACAAGAACTCTCAAAGTCCAACCCATGACTGCATAAGGGACGTCCTTCGCAGAGGACATGCGACACAAGTCATGACACCGAAAGACTCACACACACATATATATCAAAGGCACTGGGTCCATCTCGAAGAGCTGCTGAAGTCCTAACTGTTTCAGCATTGCTAAAGAGTCCAAGTCCCAAGTCCTGTCCAAGATACAAGGCACACTCTTAGCTGTGAGCCCATGTACAAATGAAAAGGTGAACAACTCCTGCATTCAGTGGCACAATGTGAACAGTACTATTCCAAACACTGGGACCGAAGTAAGCGCAACACCCAGCAAGGCAAGCATTGAGCCCTGTGGTCCCATGCGCAACATCTGAGATGGTCTGTGGCAAATTGTGAGCTCCAAGTGCCTCCACCTCCATGGCGGCTCTGCAGGTTGTAGCTCCCATGGTGTTTCTCTTCAGCCTGCTTTGCTCCCTCCTTGCAGCTTTCCTCAGACAATCTCCATCTCTGGTGTTTCCATACTTCTGAGGTTTCCACTGCACCTCTGACCTCACCCTCACATCTGTACACACTGCCCTCTCAGGGGTGACTGCCTGGCCTCCCAGCCCTTCCATATCCTGGGAAGAAGCCTTGACCGCAGAACCATTGCAGTCTGGTGTTCCTGAAAGCAGCACCAGGTGGAGGGGGCCCGGATCGATGAGCACCCAGGGCCCGATTCCGAGGAGCAAATCCTCTCTGCTGCCACCCCTCCAGAACCTGGTGCAGCTGTCACCATTTTGTAATGTGGCGCTCCTTGAATTTCTCCTCAAAGCGAAGTCTTTTCCTTCTGCAGTTTTGAGTCTGTGGTGGGTGGAGATTTGCGGCTTCTGCTGATGCCCTCAGGCCACCCTTGGTCTTCTCCTGCCCCTTCTAGCAATGGTGCCTTCTCTACTCTATCTTTGCATTCCGCAGCTTTGCTAGAGCTTCCATCCTGGCTGAACTCACAACCATTGGAATTCTTCTGCCCACCCCTTGGCTGCATGAGGCTTTGCGAGGGCACACAGACACAAACTGTGGCACATGCATCTGCCTGCATTTTATTCTTGTGGTCTGACCGCTTATTTTCATTGTCTTATGATGTTTTAATCATAATGAAATTCAGGGGATCAACCTTTTCTTTTGAGGATTGTGACTTCGGAAAGTGGGCCTCAAGACTGATTGCCAAGCACAGATTCACTCAGATATTCTCCATTGGCTTCTTTACGGAGTGATGCTCTGTTATAGTTTACAGTTGGCCCTCTGAGTCACTTTGAGCTGTGTCAATCACTTGTTTCCATTGATATTTCTTCTTCGTGGGATTATTTATTTCTTTTTTTTAACAAGAACCAAAATAGAATGATAACTATCGAGTATCTGTGGTTGTATAAAGCATTCAAGATGGTCACTTCTGGATTAGTTTAAAATATTTTGATTAACAAAATGTTCATATTGTGTATAGCGTATTGCTAAATTGCATTTGAATCTTCATCTAATAGCAAATTAACTTTTAAGAAATAGAAGATCTTAATGAATTTTGAAACTCTGGGGAAAGCACAGAATCCTGATCTCTCTCTCTCTTTCTCTCTCTCTCTCTCTCTCTCTCTCTCTCTCTCTCTCTCTCCCTGTCTCTCTCTGTCTCTCTCTCCCTGTCTCTCTCTCCCAGTCTCTCTGTCTCTCTCCCTGTCTCTCTGTCTCTGTCTGTCTGTCCCTCTCTGTTTCTCTCTCCCTGTCTCTCTGTCTCTCTGTCTCTGTCTGTCTGTCTCTCTCTCCCTGTCTCTCTGTCTCTCTCTCTGTCTCTCTGCCTCTGTCTCTGTCTCCCTCTTGCTCTCTTCTCCCTTTTATGCTGTATATTTCAAGTTTATCCAAATAGCAAAGCTGTCCAGCACGACTGGGTAATCAGCATGACTAATGTGTCCTTGTCAAACAGCTCTCCCGAACTGATTTCACTGAGGATTGTAAAATTCTGCTAAAAATATTTGCCCCACTTTTTCATTATAATAATCTCATGTGACAGAAGTAAAGAAGTAAGGACGCAAAGTAAAGTGCCTCCCTGGGGGTGCTGCCTTATTATGAACAGGTGATACAAAGTAATTCCTAAGCTGGGCTGCCGATTGACAGGAATGTAAGTTAGAACACCGCTCATGATCTTAAAAGTGCAATTAGCACAGCCTGACTATCACCTTCATTAAAGCTTGCTTCAAAATGTTATCTTAGAAAAGACAATGGTCAGAGAACTATGAAGTTATGAAACCATTTATACTTTGGAAATTCAGAGCTTTCAATTATTCTGTAACAAAGGACCAAGCAAGATGACAGGCCTGTGGGGTTAAGGATCATATCTCCTGCCCAGAATTAGGAACGAATCTCGTCTTTGCGACTTTTCCTCTCAGCCACTGGAGCTGCTTGACCCCTCACCTATATTCAGAGCCATGTGTAAACATGGACAGGAGCAAGATGGCTTTAAAATAGCCTCATTGTTTCTGTTCATGACCCTTGCTGAGTGTGAGATGTAGATGAGGGGACTGATTTTGAACTGAGAAATGCATTCCTTCTAGGATAATTTCTCATCTTCCTTCTGCTTGTATTATTGCAATATTGAGAAATAAAACAAAGACGTGTTCCCAGGTTATGAGAACAGAGCTGAGGTCCCCTGCATCTTGTTGCATTAGCCTTGTGGCCGCTCTTCGCCCGCTGGCTACTCTTCACACTGACACAGCCACAGGTGGTGCCAGCATATGCCTTCAAAACTGTTCCGCCTTCACAGACGAGGATGCGGGCCTGGAATAAACTAAACCCACGTGGCGATTCACACAGGAGGCCAGAGGCGTGCCTGGCCCAAGCATGGAAGAGCTTTGGTTCTCAGTCATCATAGCATGAATGCGATTGGAGTATACTATACACATCAGAACTGTCCAAAAGGGATTGGGGAGATAGCTCAGAGGTACAAGTGCCTGCCTGGCAAGTGCAAGGTCCTGAGTTCGATCCTCAGTTCTGAAAAAAAAAAAAAATCCAAAAATGTGAGACTGGCAGGAGGAAAGGATCAAAGTCATACTGTGAATGTGAAAACCTGCTGAAGGGAAGCACATTGATCTGTATCACCACAGTCTGCGCTAATAAAAATTTGGGAAAAACTTTAGTTCTCAAGTTGATAGATGTGACGACATTCATCACTGTGATCTTTGAGGGCCACTCCTGTTATTAATGCATAGCCATGTGGATACGCCCGCATGTGCACACGCAGGCATCTACGACTGCCTGAAACACCGTGTCCTGCTAGTGCACAGCGTGTATCCACACGTCAAAACCTCGTCGGATGACCTGCACACCCACACAAAAGCGTTCCTCGTAGATACTGATGCTTACGTATTATTTTGTTTTTACCATTTTAAACCGACAGAAAAAAACACTGAGATAAGATTTTTAAAATAAACTTGAACTTACTTGGATTGAGAGATGAGTCTACATATGCCCTCAAAACTGAACGATTCTAGCTGTAAGAAAAGCAGGCAAAGTGACAGTTTCAGTAACACGAAGAAATTCACTGACAGATCTACCAAATTCTGAAATATGAAATGTATGCATGTGAATTCTCTCAGAGGAGCTCCAGGACAGCTTCTGGAGCAGTCAGCTCGGGGGAATCTTCATGCCTTCAAACTCCAAGGCCAAGCATGGCGGCCTGTCTGCTCCGCTCACGGTGTGGGCAGTCAGGAAGCAGGTCGTGGAGCTGTCATGCGTCGGCCACTTGCCTGGGAACGATATGACGAATCGCAGCTCACACACAGGAGAAGGCTGCAAGGCAGTTAGCTCCTGGTAAGTCTAATCGAGGAATGACCAAGCCATCCCGCATCTTAGAGGCATTTTCTGCAACAGAGCTTGTGTCCTTTGCTGACTTTTTCCCCACAGCACTAAGGATGGAGCCCATGGCATTCGGACTGCACTGTGCTCCTCCTCAGCCCTCCTGCACTTGTGATTTTGCACCTAGATCTCACCCAATCACTAAATTATCCAGATGGGGCTCCAATGCATGATCCTCCTGCCTCCATCTCCCAGAGTACTGGGGTCACAGCTTTGGGCCCCTGCACGTAGCAGATCTCCCCTGTGGCATGCACCCCCGCTCCTAACTAACATGTGCTTGCAAACGCTACTGAGGCTGTCCCAGGGGCACCGGTTGCCCTGTTTTCCAGGTTTTTAAAATAATTCTCCCACTGCAACCTGACACTTCACCTCTCTCTTTTTTAATTGATAATTTTGCAAGGACATCGTATTTACCTAAGAACAGGGCACACGGGGGTTCTCATTCCAATGCTATGTACACAGACATTGCCCCGCCCTTTTTAACTTTTGGGCAATGGGAATTGAAGCATTGTAGTCAGTTGCCCCAGGGTGGGGTTGAATTTGCAATCTTCTGGCATCTAGTGCCAGGGAGCTGGCACTAGGGGCACGTACCACCATGCCTGGAGGTTTTCCTTGTTACTAAAACCAGTGAACCAACATGTACATGTTGTTAGAATCCATGGTTTATCCAGACCTGTTGGTTTTATCTTGATGCGTTTTCCACCTAAGATCTCATCAGAAACACTGCCCTGCACCTCTCTGCTGTCTCCAGGCTCCTCTGGGCTGGGTCCCTCTCCTCATTTTGATCAAGGGTCCACAAGCAGGAGGATCTGCAAGGCTGAGTCGCACCTGAGCTTTGCCCAAGCGCGCCGGTTTTCTGGGGGAAGCAGAGGGAGCGCGAGCTTCCTGGCTGCACTGCAGGCTGATGAGGGTTCCTGATCTAGCTCCGCAGTGGGCACGGATCTCCGCAGGGTGCAGCTGGGGCAAGCCTGCCATGCCAGCACGGCTGGGGGGGGGCGCCCTAGGGATCCCTTGGAGGACTCGTGTGAGCCTCTGCATCTATAAGGTGGGCCGTAGGCTCCCTCTATTTTAAGGGTGAGTGATAACTTTTGGAATTACTTTGCACCAGGCATGCATCTCTTTCCAACACCCATTCATGTGTTAACTCTTTTGCTATCAGTCAGAACTGAAGGAAATTCACTTTGGGCCGAGGGTGTGACCCAGGGCTACTTGTGCTGTTGCTTGATGTCTTCCCCAGACCTGAGCGTTGTGTTGTCTTCTTTGCCCTTTACCATACCTTGAAGGTTCACTTCTTTTCATTGCTAAATAATATTCCATTGTGGTAATGCCTCATGGCAGGCCTATTTATCTGTTCATCTGCATAAGGCAAGGTCAGCTGCTTCCAGGATGGCAGCATGATTATGCAAGTATTTGATAAATAGTTCTCTGCAAATTTTGTGGGCATAGTTTCTAAATCAGTTGAGCATAACCAAAGAGCACAGCTGCCCTAGTTGTGTAATGTGACTAATTTAGCCAGGTAAGACACTGCCGCAAACTTCTCCGGAATGCTTGCGCTCACTTCTATCCGCCCGAGCACAGCAAGCTCCCGGAGTCCCGCGCCCTTCAGATCACAGGGTGCGGTCAGTGGGTTTTTATTTTAGGAATTCCAATAAGTGTCTAGGAATGTCACTGTGGCTTTATTTTGCTGCTGCCTTTGATAACACCAAGTCATGTTACCCATTTGTTCATTTTCCGTCTTCTTTAATTAGATGTCTGTTCAGACCCTCGCCCGTTAGAGGTGCTTCATTACTGAATTCTTCTGTCTCCCGTACAAGCCTTGATGCACCCATGTTCTGAGAGCGCTTTCTTCCAGGCTGTGGCTTGTCTTGCTCTTCACCAGTGTTATTTCCCAGAAGCTGTTCTAATTATATTGAAGTCTAACAAATTCAAATTGCGTTCTGCCTTGTGCATGTGTTGTTGTTGGGTCTAAAGCCGCCCTGCTACTCCATGGCCACCTAGACTTTCCCCTGCGCGCTCCAAAGGCCGCGCTTTGGCAGTCCCGCACTTGGGCTGCAGTGTAGTTGGAGGTAATCTCGTAAGCAAGGGGCTCAGTCTTTGTGCAGATTCACTTTGATCTTCCCGTGGCTATAGAGCTGTCCCAGGGCCATGCATTGAAAGCGGCCTCTTCTCTCCCATGACAGCCCTTGCTCCTTCATAAAGACGGTGACCATGCACATGTCGCCCTGCTGGCCGAGGGGCTGTGCTCTGTCCACACCCGCTGTGCCAGTCCCTGGGCCTTTGGCTGGGCCTCAAGCTGGACACTGGGACCCTGCCCCAGCACATTTGCCACAGTAACCTCTATTCTCTGGCTTTTGCCTGTCTGACAAATGTAGCAACCAGTTTGCTGATGACCATAAAAATAGCTTGTTGGGGCTTGAGGGCTGCTCTTTAAAGAGAACTCACATTTTATTAGGTGGACTCTTGATTCATGAGTACCAATGTTCCTTTGCACCATCTCTGACTTTTTTTAAACAGAGTCATGTGGTTCTCCTGATATCCAAGGATGTATATGTTACATTCATACTTCATGATTCCAATAGAATAGCTTTATCAAATGTTGCTGGTGCATAACATATACTTAAGTTCTGTGAAGCACAAACATATATGTAAATTTCATGTTTACGTACTTGTATTTGAGGACTCCATACAAGTATGTAAACATAAGAAAGTGTTTCTTTCCTAAAAAGAAAACAAGTGTCTAAAATTTCTACAGTGAAGGACACATAAGGCCTTCGGTCCCCTTCAGGCTCCTCCCTTTCCCTGGAATCCATGTGTCCCACCGTTCTGGTCACTTTCTGAAGCAGTCCTGCAAGTCCTCCTTCCTTGGTGTCTCACAAAGTCCGGTCACACTGCTGCACTCCGTCCAACAGAAAGGCAGCTTGTGACCACCCGACTCTGAGTCCGTATGCACCTTAGGCATGGGACCGGACTCTGTGACTTCCAGTCTTCCCCAAACCAAGTGACCCTCAGGGGGAAATATTTTTGTTACCTAAGGACATTGAGGTAGGAGCGGCAGCAAAACACAGCTGGTCTCTGGACCCATGTGGCACTACCGTGCTGTTACTCTCTTCTAGGTTGCTGACTCATCTGGTACCTCTGCAAGGTCACCCTGTGTGTGTGTGTGTGTGTGTGTGTGTGTGTGTGTGCATGTGTGCGTGTGTGCGCATGTGTGGTGACATCCAACTAGACACATAGACTCGGAGCTGATTTTAAGGCTGGGAGGCAGCACATGTGCAGCGCCCGTGGAAGCTGAACATCTGGGTGTAATTAGGTCTCTGGCTCCCCCAGATCCCCCAAGAGTCTCGGATCCCTGACCCGGGCGACCCACCCCTCGGCTCCCAGGTCTGGGCAGCCTCTGGGCAGCCTCCCTCCCACCCCGCTTCTGTGCGCCTGCTCTCTCTCCAGCAGTGCCACATGCAGGCAAAGCCATGTTCTCCCTCTCTCTCTCTCTCTCTCTCTCTCTCTCTCTCTCTCTCTCTCTCTCTCTCTCTCTCTCTCATTCGTTTTCTCATTTTGCCCTGAAATCTCACCAATATTTGTCTCTCTTTTTTTTCACAATGCCCACTCTTTAGGACATGAGCTGATATCACACTCGGGTTTGCTTTGCCTCCATGATAAGTGGAGACTTTCCCTTCGGTCGTCTGGGAGTACCGTCAGCTTAGGAGCCCCTGTTTCCTGCACTGTTGTTGTTTTACTGTAGAACTGTGCATCTGCATATTCATTAGGATCCGAATCCCTTAACAGATACTCGGCTTGTAGCTATTTTTCCTACGTGCAGGAATTTGGATCCTTGGCATAAATTGTTGCACGTCCCCATTTCTGATTCTGTTGCTTCTGTTTAGAAATAATCCGCAGCCTATGCTCTCGCGGGGTCTGTGGAACGAGCGCTGTGTCCAAGCTCCATGGGCCTGGCCATCCCCGACGAGGTCCCTCCTGCAGTGATTTTTGGCTGTTATGCCTTGAGGCAGGATTCCAGCTCAGGAAGAGACCCTTGGTCTTTTGCTTCAATCTTCAAAGTTTCCTATGGCTCCTGACAAGTGCTTGTATCTGCCTGGTTCTTTAGAGAAGGCGCTCTCTCTCTTTCTCACTCTCCCTCCCTCTCTCTCTTTCTGTGTCTCTCTCACTATCTATCTATCTATCAATCTATCTATCTATCTATCTATGTATCTATGTATCTATCTATGTATCTATCTATCTATCTATCTATCTATCTATCTATCTATAGGACAAAGGTCCTCCATGTGTTTTTATATTTACTTCACCTGTATTTCTTTTCCCTTAACTGGGGATCGAACTCAGGACCTTGCACTTGCCAGTCAGGTACTTGAGCCATCTCCCCAGGCCCTCGTCCATGTTTTCTAAGCTCAAGGGTCTAAGGTTCTACTTCCTCGCTCATGCCCTAACCTTTTTGATTCCTTTTCCTTGATACTGCATGTGAAATTGTTTCTCCTTTCCTTTTCTGGCTGGTGGCTTTTTCTTAGTTCATAGACGCACCACCAATTTTTTGCATATTTCTTTTATATTCTGTGTATAACATTTTATGTGTTAGTTCTACCAGGGCTTGGAGAATTTTAGCGCTTATCTATGAATGTGACTATAATTGAAAACATAGATAACTGTATCAGTTCCTTTATGTTTGGAAGCTTTTGTTTTATTTTCACATTTACTTTATCTTTGTCCAATCACTCTGGCAAGAACTCCCTGGACTGTGTTAAGTACATGTGCACATCTGTGCCCTGCCTGAGATTCTAGAAAAGATGTTAATTATGGTGTTCACTCTACATTGTACATATATGACTATGTTGAAGTATGGTCCCTCTAAAACCTACTGGTGATACATCATTGTCTGTGGTCACCAGCGCATACAGTGGACGCTCAGAGCCCACTTCGGCGCACCTCCACCTGTCTTCTCCCCTGGCTCTAGAAGCCCCCATTTCCCTCCACCGCCCCATGTGTTTTGGTTCTGGCAGATTCCACATATGAGTGAGACCATGTGGTAGGCCGATCCCTGGCTATGGCACTGAACATGCATGTAATATGTTGGCAGACTTTGTCATGAAATGATGTCTTACTTACTTTTCACTCATTGCTGGGACAAATACCCAACACTCAAAATGAAGGAAGGAAAGGTTTATTTAGCTCACAGTTAATGGAGGTTTTAGCCCATATTTGGCTGGCCCAAGGCAGAGAGGCACATGGGAGAGCAACAGATCATGGCAATGGAAGAGCAACAGAATGGTGACAGAGACAGCCAACCAGTCACTGGAGCAGAGCAACACTGCTGGTCTGTCTCTCTTTAAATTACATCAGGCTCTCTGCCTTAGCCTATCCACCTCAGGCCACACCTATAATTCCCAGTAGCACTTACAATGATAATCTTATCAGTACATAAAACACATAATCTCAGTGACTCATGAGTCAAGTCGCAATCTATAGAAGTCCCCGTCCCATGATTTCATGAGGCTCTGGCGGGACTACTAGACATAAACCATAACAGATGATATTTAATTTTTTCAAATTCTGTTCTTCACTGGGTCATATGGTTTTACAGCTTTCCTCTGCTACCATGGGGCCTGCTGTGGGTGGAGGGCAATGGGCCACTGTTCTCACATCCTACCGGTAAATCCCAGGCAGCCAGTCAGGCAAGGTGTATAGTAGTGACCTTTAAGGCCCACTGTCCAGCAAAGCTCATGAGGATGTCCCTGAGGACATTAACAGCTGTGATTGTTGGGCGTGATGTGTTGTAGTTTTGGTTCACCCTGTGATGTCGTATGCAGCACTGGAATTCAAGTGCTTGGTTCTCATAAGATGACCTTGGGCGTGTTCTCAGCTTTCTGTGTTGTGACTTTGAGAACAGCTGTAGTTCTTGAATCGGTGATAGAATTCAACTCTTGGCAGCATTTGGACGCTGATCAGCTATGCTTGTCTGTTACTGAGGGATCCTGGTTACTTTTCCCTAACTCAGCGTTGGAGAGAGTGTGTTCCTAGGGACCTCCAGCCTCTTCCAGGCGGCTGCACTTTTTGGCATGTAATTATCCAGAGTGTTGTGGCCTTGGGTCCCTTTGCCCATCTCTTGTCAGCAAGTTTGTGTGCTACTGGCTTCTCTCATTTGCTTGTGACTTAGTTGTGCTTAATTTTACTGTTCTAAAATATCAGCCAAGTCTCTTTGATTTCCTGTTGTAAGTTTGGTGGCTTCTTCTCATGTCTGAGTCCCTCCCCTCCTTCTGTTAATGCTGGCTTCAGCCTGTTCTCCTTCACTCGGCTACAAGTATAATTCCTCACTTATAAGTTATAGTTCCTGAATGATAAATTAGATTAAGAGGCATATTTCTGGCATAATGCAAGTCTGCTCATTATGTATTTTTATTGTATCACATACAATTTGGAAAATTGGATTTTCCTTGTGCTTTGACTTTTGACCCAAGGGGATTTTTAAA
This sequence comes from Myocastor coypus, assembly GCA_004027025.1. NCBI lineage: Eukaryota > Metazoa > Chordata > Mammalia > Rodentia > Myocastoridae > Myocastor > Myocastor coypus. The sequence goes on along the minus strand of PVJA010018418.1, from coordinate 19,695 downwards.
TTCTACTTTGCTTTTCTCTTTTACCCAATTGTTGTTCAAGAGTATGATATCTTATTTCCATGTGGTTGTGAATTCTTCATTTGGTTTTCTATTCATATATATATATATTTATATTCATATTATGTATATTCATATATATACATAATTTTATTTTGAAGAGTTAATCAGAAGCAGATATATATATATGTATATATATATATATATATATATATATATATATATATATATATTCAATTTTATGTCCAATCTTACATAAGCACATCTGTTAATCTGAACAACAGATTTGACAATAAAAATAGATAATGTATCAACCATTATTTATTTTTTTGTTTTTTGTACTTTAGGGAAGGATCTCTAAGGTGTTCAGGGTCTCACTACTAGGTTAGACTCCCAGTGCTCTGCCTATTTACAGCCTCCCAAGAGCTGGGATCACAGGTGTGCACCACCACACTCAGCTCACCATACCCTGGGGACAGGGAGATCAAACCCCTGGCCCCTGCGCCTCCTTGTAGGCCCTTTAATCCAATAAGCTATTTGGCCAGCTGTCTCAGTTACTCTTCTCTTGCTTTGGGGACAAATAGCCAACATTCAAAATGAAGGAAGGAAAGGTTTATTCAGCTCACAGTTACTAGAGGTTTCAGTCCATACTCAGCTGGCTCCAAGGTTGAGTGGAACAGGACAGAGAGCATCCAGTTCATGGTGGCAGAACAGCAACAATCAGAGCAGGCCAACAGCAACCAGCAAACAAGAGAAACCTGTAGTATACAAACTTGCTGACGAGAGTGGGACAAAGGGACCCAAGGCAACAACACTCTGGATAATTAGATGCCAAAAAGTGCAGTCGCCTGGAAGAGGCTGGAGGTCCCTAGGAACACAAACTCTCCAACGCTGAGTTAGGGAAAAACCAGTAACAGAGAGAGGTCTGTCTTCTGTCTCTCTTATATGACATTCAAGCCCTCTGCCTCAGCCTATCCACCTCAGGCCACATCCATAGGGCCAGCAATACTCAGATCCATAATCCCACACTTGGATCACCCATAATCCCAGTGGATTATGAGTTAATCTCAAACTCTACAAATCCCGACCCCATGACTGCGTGAGGCTTTGGGGGCACAACCAGACATAAACCATAATATCTCCCCTTCGATCATTGTTAATCAGCTATTCATGTCTTGAATATCTGGCTTTCCATTCTTTCCACACAAGTTTATGAGGATGCAGGGCATTATTTTAAGCTTCTTAAATTTGTTAATTTTCATCTGAAAGTATGTCTCTTCTGGATGATGTCCTGAGTGGTCCATCTGCCAGTGTGCGCTCTGTGGCTAGTGGAGGAAATTCACCCATAACTTGACGTGTGTCCCCTCTCAGTTTGCTGCTTATTACTCCCTCTGCTGTAGATGGGGGAGGAGCGAGGCCTTGATGGTGACCGCCACGGTCATCCTCTCCAGTTTCCTTCACATGACTCTGTCCAGCGATAGGCAGACAGACATTCTGACATTGAATATAATTTAGGGAAGTTGTCTCCTTCATTACATAGAGTGCAAAGCATTATCCAGTGGCTTTCCTTGTTTCCAGGGATGGTTCCTGGTTGTCTTTACTTCAATTCTGCGTTCTCTAGTGCAAGTTTGTCCTTTTACTTTTGCTCCTGAGTGTCTTTTAATTTAAAAGGAATGTCGCATAACCCTGTGCAATCCCTCCAGCCACGATGTGTCTTCTGTACTTGAAGAATTGATGTGTTTTGACTTGAAGCAGCTGTTCAGGAGTTACTGTTGTCACTTAAAATTTCTCTTTTTTTATTTGGCAGTTTTTATAGTGTTTTTTATAGTGGTTTTTAATTCTTTTCTTCATTTTATACGTCATAGGTTTTTCCTCTGTAGTTACCATAAATCTTTTATGATGTCATTATAGGTATAACTACTTTATGTTTTTTTTTTAAATTTTTGTTTTCATGCTGTTGCATTTCATGAAATTCTGTGCTTAATTTCATTCCTTTTTTGTTTGGGCATAAACCAAGCGATTGTCTTTTGACTATTAATCTTCATTCTAGACATCGATGTAATCACTTCTTAATTTAAAATGTATAAAGTTGTTCATTGTGATTTTGAAGTGTAATCTGCCATGGATGGTGTCCCGTATGACCCACATGCCAGAGTGTGCACTAAGGACGCAGTGGTCTTGATGTTGGCCAAGTCAGCTTGCCTCTTCGTTTGCAGCTGATCCCGTCTGCTGTTGAAAGAGCAAGAGGAAAGCCCTGATAACTATTGTCATTGTCATGGTCGCTTTGATTCACATTTTCTATGCAGCCGTGTCCTTTGCAAACAAATGGTTCTTTATTACCAATATATATCAAATGTTCCTTTCCCATTGCTTCAGCTGGTACCAGGTTGCATACGAGTAGTAAGAGGGACGTTTTTATCTTGTCCCCATCCTCAGAGGCAAGAATGCAGAGGTTTGGGCAAAGTAAGAATGCAGCTACGTTTTGCCATTGGACCGTCTCACGAAGGCAAGGCAGCTGCCCTCCGTTCTTCATAGGCTAAGAGTTTTGATCACTCATGGTTTTGGATTGTGCCAAGCGTTTGTTCTTCATGAACTGAAATTATTGTTTGCTTTTCTGCGTTAGCCTACTGATGCAATGAGTAACATGAAGTTGTTTTGGAAGCCGATGTGCATGTCACGCCTGGGATAAACCCCAGGTGATGCGGTACATCGTTCCTTGGGTGCAGCGCTTTATTCGGTTGGGTGGCATCGGGCTGGGCATATTCATCTATAAGCCGGGGGCCGGACAGCGCCCAGTAGTTTCCCTGTCTTGTGACGTCTACTTAGTGTTTGCTATTGCAGTGAATTTGCCACATGAAATAAAGGAGTAAATGATAATTTTTTTTTTTTTTCTGCAGGAGATCATAGACAATTAGCATGATTGGTAAATTTCTTTAATATTCATAAGTGTGCTGCAATTGCTAGTAGTTTCATTAGTTGGACTTGGTTTATGATTTCAAAATATGTATTGCTCCACCTTATCACATTTGGAGGCCTTGCGTTGCTTCATCAATTGCTAGTGCTAGCGGCTGGAAGCGATGGCCAGCCCTAGTCTCAGACTTTGCCTGCTGCTGTCTTCTCTCTGCTCTTCCCGGGCAGCCCGGCTGGAGAGCTGCGCCCGCAGCCCGCTGGGGTTGAGCACATGTGCAGTAGTGCTGACCCGGCTTCTCTGGGAGCTGCTCCCAGCATCCCTGCAGAATCCACCTGTGTACTTGGGGCCTTCCTTGGCTCTGAAGAGTCCGCTTCCTGAGACTGACCCTCACCTTCCTGCGGCTAAGCCTAACAGAACCTTTTGTCTTCCTCACTTTTCCTCCATTTTCTCTGTATTTTTATTTTACAGCTGAATTTCACATTTAAGAAATCCTGCAGTGGCATGGTCCCTATGCTTGCGATGGCCTTTCTCTCTCACCTAATGTACTTGTGCCATCTTAAATTATTCTACATGGTCAGTAAATATCTACAGTGTTTGTAACTATTTTCTATTCATTGAAAATGTCATTTGTGTCTTATTTCAGATTTTTTGTTCTTTTTAAACATAAATACCCATAATTCCTTGCAGCAGTTTGCCCTGACCTCTCCTTCCAGTCTTGGCACAGTGCAAGTTAGGTTATGTGCAGTGCTCTGGCAGCACAACTGCTGCAGGCCCTCTGCATCTAAGTAGTTCACCCCATTTGGCCTGCACCCCTAAGGATCCGCATGGGTCTGCAGGCAGAGTCCTCCGCGTGGGATTCCTGAGCCCGGGCTCGTCCAGCCTTGCTTTCGTATAACATCAACACAGGCACCCACAGGAGACTGCTGTCACAGGGACTGTAGCAAACTGTACCCGCTGTAAGTCATCGCATTCACAGGCAGGAGACAAATCAGTTCTGCTGACCTCAGAGCGGCCAGCGGCAGGACACCCGCCGCATTTGTCTTCTGAGAGGAAGTGATTTCTTGCTGTCCTTGAGGTCCAGGACAGAGACCAGCAGCAGCTCACACTTCAGCCTCGCCACCTCCATCACCCAAGGTCACAGTGCAGAGCACAGCTATGCCACGATGCTAATTCTTGAGTGTGTGTTGGCCGTTCTAGAGCTGCATCTGGTATTTCATAATTACTACAGCATTTTATTTTATTGTTGGTGTGTTGGTGTTCGTGGAATATTGAATGATCTCATTCTTACTCTGATGCCAACCCTTTTCTGAATTGATGTTAGCACTTCTTCTTCTTCTTCTTCTTCTCCTTCTTCTTCTTCTTCTTCTTCTTCTTCTTCTTCTTCTTCTTCTTCTTCTTCTTCTTCTTCTTCTCCTTCTCCTTCTCCCTCTCCCTCTCCCTCTCCCTCTCCCCCTCCCTTTCCTTCTCCTTCTCCTTCTCCTCCTTCTCCCTCTCCTTCTCCTCCTCTTCCTCCTTCTCCTTCTCCTTCCTTTTTGTTGTACCAGGGATTGAACTCAGGACCTTGAGCTTTCCAGGTAACCAGTTATTCCACTAAGCTGTTTCCCCAGCCCCAAATTGATATTGCTTTAAATTTCTAAGGACATTTTATGCAACCGCATAGTCTTCACGTTTTCTCCATATTTATTAACATAAAATTACCTTTCCCTTTTTATAAGTAAGTATAGCTATTTACTAGTACAGAACTCACTGGTTTATTACTTTAGTATGTAGAAAACTGAAATATTCTATTCATTGAGAGTTTTCAGCATTTCTAATTTAAAAAGAAATACCCCACGGTTTTCTTTCTATATGTTGCCTCGCTATCAATTTGGTAGTAGTTACCCAGGTCCCAACACCACGTTGCAGGCTTGTTACTTGGGAGACAGTCCCAACGGGCATCATCTGTCTTTTGGAGTACAGGCGGCAGGTAGCGGTTATGAAACAGCCCAGGGTTCTTTAATGGCAGATGTTCTTTAATAGCACTTACGCTATTTGGCTTTTTTGTGTTATTTTGTTTTCCGCCAAGCAGCAGATTTTGATCATCTGTAAAGTGCTACAAAATTTTCTCCTTTGAGCTAATTTCTGCCTTTTTTTTTTCATTCCAGAATAAGTTTTGAGTGGGCAGTGTTCTGTGGCTTCGGCCGACGCTCCCTTCCCACCCCGCCCCAAGCTTTCTCCACGGTAGCATAGGGGTGTTCTGCTTGCTGTCGCACAGGACTTGTACTTGAACTCTCTGTCATCTGAGTCCACACAGGGCTCACATTCGAGTCCCTGTCTCAGAGCTCCTGCAGAACCGGCCCCTGGGGGGGTGGCTTACAGTGACCCTGGCTCCAGAGCTTCTGTCCTGTGGTAACCCTTCAGGAGCTGGTGAGGTACATTGTGGGATAAGGAAGGTGCTCCTAGCGTGGTGGCCTGGATGGAGACCGGGGCAGCAGGGGTGTGGTCCCAGGTGTTCTCCTGGGCAGCCCCAGGGCACTTCTTCCACAGGGCCACACCCCTGCACTCCCCACCTCCACAGGTGGGGACTGGGCCACCAGCTCCTGCTATGACCCCAACACCACACCAGACCAGAGCAGGAGCCAGTGGCTGTGTCCCTCAGTCCTCTGCCAGCTCCAGTGTTGTCCTTGGATCAAATCTGTCTTCAGTGGTTCTTCAAAGAGAACAGTGACTTTCCTGGACACTTCAAATATTGCTTCACATTCCTCACACACACCGGGCTGCTGCAACAGAGGGTGCCAGTGGCAGTAAACTCAAGCTAGCTGTGTGCCCGATGCGATCGTAATTCACAAGGGCTATCGGGTTTAATGGGACTTGCTGCGAGTGTAAATTCAGGGGCCAAATGGAAGCTGGGGACATGGGTGAGAAAGCCGCTGGCTGTGGCAGCTGCTTCCGTGGTACTGGGTGCTCCCGGTGCAGCGCCTGACCTCTGCCTTCTGAGCAGATATGTTCCCTTGCTGCTGGAGTGCAGTGTCAGTCTCTGGGATCCACACTGAAAGCTTAGCAACAGTTCGCCCAGGTGCACGTTTCTTCTAGTTCCTGTCCAGCCATCTTTAATCCCATTTTTTGCATTTTATCTTATGGAAAAAATAAAATATTAAAAGAAAATCACAGGAGACCAACAGTTAATACATTGCACACCGTGCTCCTCAGAGCATCTGTTGTGCTCCCTGGTCCCTCCGCTTCCTCTTCCCTCCCTCTGGAGCTCCCTTCTGACTGCAGGCACCCTTTGCTCCCCACTGCCCACCGTCTCGGCATTGCCCTGCTGGGCACGGCCAGCACGCAACCTCACCGCGCAGCCTGCCAGTCTGCCGCCGGCAGCACTCCGCACAGGAAGGCATGGCCAGTTAGTATTGACCACAGCGTCCTACTGCAGCTGCAGGGCCCAGCCGTTCTCTTTGTGTCTTAGTGGAGTCTTACTTTTCAGAGCCAAAGCTGCTCATAAGGAAAAGGCCCTGCGGGGTTGAACAGGCACAGTCTGCGGGCTGCAGAGCCCCTGGCACAGCCCAAGCCCCCAGCTTCTCAGTCTGCAGTGCAGCAGCCCTTCACACCACAGAGGTAAGCGTGGAGGCGGCTGTCCATCCCCGAGTGTGAGTGAGGTGGGAGGAACCGGCTGTGAACCAGCCACCGAGAGAGGGGCCCGCACACGCGTCTGCTCCTTGTCCTTCCCAGGCAGCGCTGTCCCCGGGCCTGTCCCGAGTCACAAACGAACGCTTGGCTGCCAGTGCCAGGAGAATGCCCGGTTGCAGCCGCCCCAGAGGGTTGTGGTTTAGATCCAAAACGTCCTCCAGATGTGTCGTGGGCTTGACATGGGCTGGATCGTGGATCCTCTGTGGATTCTTCTCGACAAGCTCAGTAGCTGAGTGCCCCATTAGGAGGCAGGCTGCGGCTGGAGGCAGTCCGTGGGGCGTTGGCCACGAAGGGTGTGTGCCTGTGCAGCGCTCCGGTCTCTCTGCAGGTCGGCTTCTCGCTCGCACAGGACGAGCCTCTCGCCTTGCCAGGCCCTTCCGCAGCCCCGCTTCCGTTTTCCAACTCCGGCTGTGAAGCGAACCCCTAAAGCTGTGCACCCGTCCTCTGTGTACTGTATTTAGGCATTTTGTCCCTGAGATGTGAGCGTGGCCTCCGCGCTGCCTGAAGTCTGACGCAGGTATCCGCAGCTACCCAGCGCCCTCTCCGTCGCCCTGTGCAGCCGGCTTTCCTGCGCTCTGCACTGGGGCTGCTGTGGCTTCCGCTTGGGCTAAGGGCCTAGCGGGGCTGTGACGCTACTTTGAAACTTGGGCGTGGAGAAGACTGGATGCGTTTGGGCCGCTCTCTCGGTGAGTGCAGCTGCCGTGGGGTTTGCGACGCTGTGGAGGCATGAGCGCGTCCAGGCGAGACTGAGCGCGGGCAACTCGGACCTCCCCAGGCCCAGCCGTGGGCAGTGAGTGACTTGACCAGCGCTGTGAGCGCAAGGCCCGCCTGGCCTTCACTCTGTCCTCAGGCCACAGCGCACGGAAGCTCAATGGAGTTAGCGGCAGCAGCGGCCGGGCTGCCTCGTGAGCGGAGCCTGCGTTCTCGCTGAGGAATGTGGGCCGGCCCTTCCTCAGCTCTCCTTTCCTGCCATCTGTCTGCATCAGAATGTCATGTGCTGGGCCAGCGAGGTAGCTCAGCGGACTACGCACCAGCCTCAATGAGCGCAGGGACCTCAGTTCGATCCCCGGTGTCACATGCCATGCCGGACCCAGCCCCTGGCGTGTTGAGTCGGTCACAGAGTCCAGGCACGGTGGTGCAGGCGGTGCAGGCCTGCAATCCCAGTGCTGGCAAGGCTGAAAATAGGAGGAGAGAGAGAGAGAGAGAGAGAGAGAGAGAGAGAGAGAGAGAGAGAGAGAAAGAGAGAGAGAGAGAGAGAGAAATGTGATATACTACGGTGTGGTATTTGGCATCGAGTGGCCGCTGCACTCTGTAAACTTCCCACTGCGTTCGGATGCTACTCTGCGCTCACAAGGGTTGTGGGTCGGCTGATAAGAAGTGAGCGCATGCGTAAACGCAGCGTAATGACGCTACTCGTGGCTGGAATTTCTCCATTATTAACTACTCAGCGCATCACTTAATTTGTGCCTCCTTCGTCCAATAGATCAGAGCTGTGAAAGCCAAGCATGGCCAGCCTTGGTCTTGGTCCAGGAAGATCTCTGAGTATTTCACTCATGATAGAAACAACTAGCCAGCCATTGTCCTCACACCCTTGACACACGTACTGACTTTCCAGTTCAGCTGAGAGTCCCCAGCTTTGACACACAGCAGTGGGAAGGCAAGAGAAAAGCACCAGCCCAGATCCAGCCTGGGTGGTCCAGTCGGCCCTACTGCACTGTAGCAGCCACAGAGCTTGTCACAGACCCTTGCCCTAAGGGTGCCGCGTCCAGCTACTTGACACAGAGGAGGTTTCCGGAATACAGACGCTCTTAGGGCCGAGGCCTGCATGCCACAGACTCCAGCCATCCTGGCTTCCTCTGATCTGCTGCCCTTTCCCTCGAGACTGGAAAAGACCCAACTTGTGCATGCTACACCCCTGTGACTGACGGCTGAGCAAGTCCGCACTTTCCCAGGGGGAGTAAATTCTGCTAAGAGGTTGAAGTAAATGTTTACTTTTAAATTCATGGTAGCTTGACAAAGAGACAGGCATGCTAAGGTCCCTGACCCAGGGGACTGAGCCTGGCAGGGTGCCCCGCTCCGACCTTCACACCCTTAGCTGGCCCATGCAGTGGCGATGCCTTCCGAGCCTTTGCCACGGGTGGCAGAAACTAGCCGATCTCCCCGCTGGGCACGTTCAGCTGTGCCTTACCTCCTTGTGTCACAAACACTGTGTTCCAAACACATAAAGTATTTCCCATCTGCTTGCTAAAAATTCCCAAACTCCACACTTCCCAAAACTTGCTGATCTGCCTCTGATTTTCTGCAGATGTTCAAGCGCTCAGGCCGCCAGAATTTACATAAATATAACTGTGTTCCACAACACGCTTCTGCACATGTGTCCGAAGCCCCTCTGCCGACTTCTCATGCCAGGATTAGGGCAGGTGGGGTCCATTGTAAGACCTTGACACTCTGCTTTGTGACTGGATTTCCTGGTTCCTAATAGGCTGTGAGTTGCTGGACAGCAGGGGTCATCTCTTGACTTTGGGATGTATAGAGCGCCTGGGACGACGTAGCCATGTGCCGTGTGCACACTTCTACAGAGGGAAGCTCTGCTCATAGGGTGTCACTGGGTCCAGATGTTTTTATTGTCACTGACAAGCCTCTGTGAGCTGCAGCCTTAGTCACTCGAGGCTAACTTGTCTGCCACACTCGTGTGTGTGTTCTGCACATGCTGTGGCTTCCCGCTCCGTGGGCTCCTTGTGTCCACGTCAACACATGCACATGCACACACACGTGCTCACACTTGGCATGGACTCCAGCTCCTGTCCACAGAGCACAGGCATGGATAATGTCTCTGAACTGTCTGTCTCTCTGGGCAGAGCTTTTTGGAAAGCGCCCTCCCTGTGTCAAAGAGAAATAAGAAGTAAATCACTGTCTTGAGTCCTTGGGGGGTGAGCCAACTTCCCGTGTACCTCGAAAGCACCCAGGGCAACAACTAAAGGCATGGGTCGCTAAGTGGACGCGCTGACACTCTGTCAACATTATGTTGAAGGAAACACGTGAAGAAAGGGAGTTACAGTTGACAGAGGGCAGCTGAAGTGAGCCCCAGCGCAGGACGCGCCTAACGGCATTCCAAATGAGTGAACATACACGAGCAGAGAGGTGCAGGAGGGGGCGGGAAAGAGAGGCTCTGAAAGCACAAACGTGGGTCTAGGGAGAAATAAAAGTAAGACTCCACGCCCAGCCACTTAGAAGGAAGGTGCTAGATGAAATTATGAAGAGTGATATGGGCGAACTGAGAGGTGGGCTGATCTTGGTTGTTTATTTGTTATTTACCCACAACAAGAAACTTTCATTGTCTAATTATTTGGAGTTTGGCAATTTTAATATTATCAGAAGATGTTCCAGGCCTTTGCATAGTGCAGGAAATTCCAAACGTGTCTTTTTAAACTTGCACAGTGACATTTCCCAGAGGACAGTCTATAAAGTGCTAAGAACCTGACAGTAAGAAAAGGGGACGAACAGGAGGCAGTGACAGAAGCAGAGACAGGGAGACTGGCCGGGGCCCGGGCGATGGCCGTGCCGGACGCCGCAGCATTGCTGCCTCTGCTTGAGCGGCACCCAAGCGGATGGCAGGAATGTCACCACTTTTTCCTTTAAATAGTCCTACTTTGATTCTAATAAAAAAGCAGACTGGTTTCCTCTCCCCTGGAACGAGCACACGAGGACCCCAGCCGCCATCCCCCACCACTTCCACCTGGCCCGGCCTACGAGGGGCTGTACTCAGAGCCGAGAGAGACATGGTGCACGGTCTTTAGCCAACACCACTGGGCCTTGCTCACCTCCTCTAGGTGGACACGAGCAAAGCTGTAAGAAGACATCTTTGCCCTGTACTCCAAGTCTGTGCCCATCATTCCGGGCCAGTCCACCCTCCACTCTCCATGTTACCAGAGTCCCATGGGCCCAAGGAAACCTGAATTCCATGTCCAGGTCATTGAAAAGTACTTTTGTTTTGTTTTTGTTTTTGCAGAACGGGGGATTTAACTCAGGCCTTTGTGCTTGCCAGGCAAGTGGTTATTCTACTGAGCTACCTGTCCAGTCCCAGGTTGAAGTTCTGACACCTGCTCTGACTCGAAGAATCAATTCTCTTATGCCCAAACGCTCCAGCTGGAGGTCTTCCAGATGTAAGCCTCGTCCTGCCATATGAACCAGTAAGTACTGACAGGTGTTTTCCTGAGTGAGGCACACAAAGCCTCATGTGTGGCTACTGATGGTGGCTTTTATGCCACGGTGTCTCGGCCTGGAAGCAGCCACGGCCACTGCACTGGCAAGTTCCTCCTCAGCGACACAAGCCCTCCACCCAGGTCCCGACAGAAGTCCCGCCTGGCCCATGGTTCCAGACATGCAGCCCATGGCTGTCTGTTCCCAGGCATGGAAGAGGCTTAGTCTTTTATGGCAGATGGGCAATGGGGAAGGGACATCAGCAGAGGGCAGTGGGCAGGGACGAGTTACAGAGCCCCAGGTGGCACCTTGGAGACCTGCCTTAGAGACCTACCCAGCACCGCCAGAAATTGGCTGTGCTAAGCTCTGAAGAAGCTCGCATGCCCATCAAGCTGGCATTCACGCTCAATGGCCACAGTGATTTTCACTTGTGAGGGGACAGGCACAAGAATAGCATAGTGGATACAATGGGGCAATAACAAGAGATGCGCTGTCGGGGGCATCAAGGCACATGGAGGGACTTCCGCACTGTTCAGCAGACAAAGCTGGCCTGGAGAGTCATGTATGAAAAGACCCCAACTGGACAGTAATCATGAGGAGAAAAGGCTGCCGAGACGCCCCAGGTCACCCACTTAGCTATGCTATGGCTTAGGCTCATAGTTCTCCTTTTCTAAAAGTGTCAGTGACTAGAAGATTTTATGAACGTCAAAGTTCTCACAGGTGACAGTAACATGAAATGTTTAAGACTTGACGCTGGAAATGCACTGGTATATCTGTTGCTGTTCAGCATTTCATAGAAAGTCTGCAGCACAACCAGTATGTGCTGCCTGACTAGGGAACAACAAAAACCTGTACAGGGCAAGAAATCCATGAGGACTCACCTAGAAAGTGCTTGTGCGTGAAGACTGCAGTGTGAGCTGGCATCACGCACCGGTGAGTGAGGGCAGAGGAAGTAGACAGCACCCCACCCCCACCCCCGGTGTGGGGCTCGCACGCCCGCTTATCCCAAATGAGTGTGGAAGTGAGGCAAATAAGGTGAGCTGCAGCCAACTGCAGAGCAGAGCACACCGAGTCGAGTTGTAAGAGTGCGTCCACTTAGCCTGCAAAAAGCAGGGCCGGTGAGACCCTGGAGGAAGGCACGTGTGTAATTTCACTGACAAGTGTGGAGGAATAAAATGCCAGGAGCCGAGGCACTGTACACCTAAACACAAAAAGATTCTCATAGACAATTCATGTAAGACCCTCCCGGGAAGACGGTCTGCCTCCTCAGACACCAATATCACTTCCGCCTCACTATGTACACGTAGAATGTCACACCTCAGCTTTTCAATGTCATGTTCTCAGCCTTCAAGTCATACAAAATTACACTGTCTTTAGTTGAATTTACTCGCAGCAAAATAGCTCATGATTAATTGTCTCTCCATATTTTATCACAAGGAGAAATGTGTGAGCCAGGTCACTACAAAGATAGTTACCAGGTCATCCTTTTCATTTTTAATTTAAAAATTAATAAGTTGGTGTGCCAGCTTACATCATTTTATTTAATAGAAGTTGAAGTCTCGACATCCTGAGCAGACATTTGCTGCCCTGCAGGGAATTCTTTTAGGATGTTTTATGAGGCCACATGAGTGGTTGCCTGGTGTTGCTTTTCTGGTCACTCTGCTGGGCCCCACTGTCCGGAAGGTCCACGGTAGCTGAGGCATGTCTCTACCCTTGGTGGACGAGTTGAGATTAGCCGGCCATTAGAGAGGAAGGAAGGCAGAGCTGTTCCCACAAAAACCAACTGAAATGTAACGTTGTGTGTCAAAAGCACTAATCAGGTGGGCTAACTGTAGAATGCATTCCATCAAATTCTAATAAAATCACTGGCATAGCAGATGCAGCCTGAAGAATTCTAATCATCTTCCATTCAAGTTCACTGAGGTAAAAGCCCACTCAAAGACTGCTAGGTGATGCCTTTGGATGTTGGCATGGGAAGCATTAAATCTAATGAAATTCTTTAGATTAGGAGCCTTATGACACACTTGGAAATGTGTTTTATTTAATATTAATAATTCCCTCAAATGTTTACTCTTTCAGAAACTTATATTACTTTCCTGGGTCTTATCAGACTATTCAGGGAGAAAAATGTATTAAGATTAAAGATGCACTGGAAATAATAATGTTTTCAGAAATCTGGTTCATAAATCTCATGAAGCCATGGCGATAGACTGGTGGTTTGTGCCGTGTCATTCATTACTATGAAGAGTCACACCTTCTCATCATTCCCGTTTGTTAAAGGAATCCACAGCTCTGAGCAGTAAGTACCCGTTGGCCTCGGCGGCGCTGTGGGTCCTCTCCTATGGGGGCCGGGTTTCCTGAAACTGCTGGGTGCGCTGGACACACTGAAAGGCGGCACTACCGAGGTGTCTGCGGGTTTGAGCAGGAAGGCGAGGCAGCACCTTCGTTGCTCAGAAGAGGGGCCCCATGCTGATTCGCGCCCTCTGGTCCTGGTGCTGTCTGCAGCGCAGCACCTCAGCGCCCTGTGCCTCGCCACCTCACGGCACCAGCACCTACTGCCCATGCTGGGAGAGTGACCCTGAACTGTAGGCATGGTGTGGCGCAGCGTTTGCCTGGGCTTCTCGTGAGAGGATCAGTAGGAATCTAGCTCTGCCGTGTACTGCTGTTGAGGTGCAAGGCGCAGAAGCGAACTCGAAGGCCAGCGGCAGCCTTCCTCTTTGGGAGTCGGTGGGTGCAGGCTGCCCTGAGGCTCCCCAAGGAGCAGAGCAAAGCACCGCCTGCCCCTGGCCCACCCACGGCTGTCGGGACTACAAGGCCAGTGCGCCTGGCACAGCAGCGCGGCACACGCGTGAGCGCAGGTGCGGCCCCACACCCCGTCCCAAAAGTAGCAAAACCATGGAAATTTAAAACCTTGTGTGAAGCCATACTGTGAGATTTCAGTTCCCCGCATGGCACTAAAAATATCATCTCTAGTTTAAAATGAGGAGAACAGTAGGTAAGATTTTCTGGGGCCAAATTAGAAAAACAAAGCTGTTATCAGTGTAGAAACTGCACGAAGAGATGAAGACTCGGACCTTCCAGCCGGCAGAGGCTTCCAAGCTTCCCTGAGAGTGACCCGAGCTGGGGTGGGGTGGATGCGAAGTACAAGGCCCGGGCCCACGGTCTAAGGGTCACGCAGCCAGTGGCCCCAGGCTGTTGAGTGCAACCAGAGCTACAGAATGGGGAGACGGGGAGAGGAACGGCCCCACCCACGCAGGTCTAAGTCAAGAAAGCAGTCTGAGAACCTGAAAAGCTTTTTGTTTTTATTTTAAAACAGTGGAGGAATAGTAAGTAGTTCAACGGAGGCTTTGCGTTGAGCAGGTTAGCGCCAGCTGCTTCTCATTTTTATTCAAGTCTGTGTCATAGCGCTTTCCTTGTTGTAAAGACAGTGAGCATGAAACGATATTTAAATGGGCCGGTCTCTGGAAAGGGTCAGATAGTGCTTAAAGTCTTGGTCTCCTTTTTCTGACTGCATTTTTTCTCTTCATAATTTCCTATATTCTTCTCTGTTTCTCCCTCTGTCTGTCTCTCTGTCTCTGTCTCTGTCTCTGTCTCTGTCTCTGTCTCTCTCTCTCTGTCACTCTCACTCTCTCCTGCCAATTTTACATGCAATATATGGTAATACAGCTAACTTCTTAGAAAACAATACTGTATATTACAATAAATACTGTGAAATTCTTACTACTTTGTTATGTGAAATTCTTTGTCACTTATAGTTATTGTCTGTTTTACTTCTAACTTATACTCTCTTTAAAGTAATAATACTTAAAATGACGCAGAATTTCAAAGTAAGATGATAGGAACTCAGCAACTGTTGTTACATTGTATATTCTCATCTTCAAAGTCATTTTGCAGATTGCCAGAGGTAAGTTTGCAAAATTAGCTAAGAACTGAACATTAGTTGTTCCTTTCAGTAAACCAATAGAATATAGCAGTACAATTTCCTTAGCTATCGTGTGTGTGTGTGTACATGAGTGTGTGTGCGTGTGCGCACGTGTGCACCCACCCTGTCTCCTCTTCTTTTTTCTCCTTCCCTGTATCCCAGTCATCATAGCTAAGCCCTGGAAACCATTCATATGCCAGTCAACCAAGGAATGGATAAAGAAGATGTGGTATTGCTATACAACGGATTATCACTCAGCTATCAAGAAAGACGACCTCGAGGCTCTTATAAGCAAACGGACACAAATGGGGCCACACTCATAAGAGCAGTGCAGCAGACCCCGATGTGCGTACGTCGCAAGGTCTGTGATGTAAGTGTAAGAACCAGCAAGAGCAAATCCAATCTGAAAGATTTTTTTAATTTTATTAATTTTAATGAGAAAGAAATAACACTGAGAAAGTACAATAGACAGTATGAAAGGGAAAGAAACTGCTTCAAGGGAAAGTGCCAGATATTTCTACCCAAGCCGAGTTACTGGCCTGGGTTAGCCCAGAAAGAAAGAGAAATTGCGTGACTCTCCTGGAAGAATTCTTCTCCCAGCCCACACAACCCCGGGCTCCAGCTGTAGCCCTGGTAGATGAGTCAGATGTGATCTCAGAAACATGGGAGGCGTGGAAGCCAACAGTACCAGTCCTGAGACACACCAGTAACAAAAGGCACCCAAAGGCCAAAAAGCTTTAAATATATTTTTAGAATAACACAGAAGATTTTTAAAAAATCCTAATATGTATGAAGAAAATATTTAATAGCAGTAAAATACAGACTTAAAAGTCACATTGCCTTTAAAAAATTAGTTTTGTATAAAAGCAAATAAAAGCTTTGCCCATATTAACTCTATTGATACTGTTTTCTCCCATGGACCAATAACTAGAAATAAAGAAATGAACAAGTGATTCAAGATGAAAGGGCTGTGGACTGGCTTAGTGGCACCATGCCTGCCTGGCAAGGGCAAGGTCCTGAGTTCGATCCCTGGTACCGGTGCATCACGGCCTCCCTGGCTGAGGTGATCTGAAGCTGTGCGATGCCCGTGGATTCCCTTGTTATCCCAGCAGTTATTTACACTTATGGCCTCACAAGAACCTGCCGACTAATAGGGACAATGGGCGGATTTTGATCTGCTTGTTGCATGCCCTGCAGAAGGAAGCGAACGCCCTGTGAGCTTTGTGCCCCCACCGATGTGCCCAGCCTTCAGAGGCTGCTGAAGGTGGCTTGCGCTTACTGGACGAGCACACGTGTGTCCTCCACTGTGTACCCAGTGAGGACACTGTCCATGCTCTGCCACTAGGAAAAAACTATGACACACAATGTATAATGTCAGAAATTAAGAAATTCCTTCTAAGACCAGGCATGGTGGCACACACCTGTTATCCCAGCATTTGGGAGGCTGAAAACAGGAGAATCACTGCAAGTCTGACCTGTGTAGTGAGCCCCTGTAGACCCTGTACTAAATATATTAAAAGAGAAAGAAAATATAAAGAAAGGAGAAAGAGAGAAAGAAAGAAAGAAAGGAAAGAAGAAAGTTCTGCTAAAGAAAAAGAAATGCAGCCATATCACATCCCATAAACTTGGTACTTTTCGCCCGGAAAACGGCAAGATGGCTCAGTGGTCTAAAGCACCTGCGGGTGGCTGCAGGGACCGTGATTTGATCCCCGGCACCACGTGCTACACCAGCCCTGCCCTCAGGGCAGGCTGAGCCGGCCATAAAAAATAAATAAATAAACAAACAGAAGTTCTGAAACAAGAAAAAAATTAAATTTAATTTAAAAAATAAATAAATAAAAACGTGACACCTTGCTCGCCATGGGCTGCTCTGCTTAGAGAACGCTCTGCATTAAGTCGGGCACCCTAAGAGGCGAACAAGACTGTGAGGGGCAACAGATTGGATATATTTCAGTATTAATCGTGCAAAACGTTGGGTTTCAAGGTGGATATTCACAGAAGTGTACCGCATATTTTGTCATCTCCTTCTCCCCACTGCTTTCCTTTGCTACTCTCTGGTCTGACAAATACTGCAGCTTTCTGAAGAGGTAGAATTAAAAAGAAAAGCCTCGAAGGCAGAAGGCAGCTGCTTCTTCTGCCGCACTTCCTGTCGGGTGCCCGAGTTCTTCGCTAACCCTCAACTGACAATGGATTGAGATAGACAGTCTTTGAAAAGAAGCTGCGTTGCTGTCCTCAGACACGAGGAGGTGGAGGGGCAGTGCGTTCCTCCTGCAGAGCCGCCCTGCTCTGGTGTGTGGAGTGTGGGGCTGAGGCAGCCGCTGGGGCAGTGAGGTCGGCGCCCGGGGCAGCCCGTGTGGGGCCGAGCACGCACCACGCCCCTCCTGCAGGAGCAGAGCCAGGGAGCTCCCAGGACCTGCGTCCCGGGAGAGCGCCCAGCGCGCACAGGCAGGGGGAAGCTCGGCTGCGCACCCCATCCGTCTCCCCACGGGGGTCATGGCCCCTGGATGCCTGAAGGTGCGGCTCCATTCAGATGCTCTTCCATTTGGAATCTTCATTCCATCTGTCTTAATTGCTCTACTTGGGTTCTGTCAGTGTTGATATCTTTACGTTCTGCATTGATAAGACGGTATTGCGCTTAGAGAGAGAAGGTTATCGCCGGTACTTAGCGCCTATGGGGAGTCAACCAAACATGACCTATTCATTATCAGGGCGTGTGAATATGGTTTCTCCTTAAGTCTTTCTTCAGTGGATTTCAAGGTGGCTGCTGGAGAGTAATAGAAGCTGCCGTGCTTAGCTGTGGTTTCTGCCTTAGAGTCACCCAAGATCACACAACTTCATTCAGTCTCCAAGCCAGCGGGAAGCAACCGCCTCCAGAGAGAGCTGAAGTGCAGAGACGCTGAACGGGTGCTTGTCAGAGAGGCCTCCCAAGGCTTAACACTGTGACTCAGTTGACAGCATGCAGTTCCCACCCTGCCTCCACCCCCAAAGCTCCTGCCCGGCCAGCGCCTTCACACCACACCCACTCGGGGATGCTGCGGGTCACAGGAGCCCACCACACACGCCACCCGGGCATCTGTGTAAGCCCCGACCTGAGGCCTCCCACTGCCAAGGCTCTGGGGCCCTATACGGGTGCCTCCTGGCTACTTTCTGAGACAAGACTCAGAAGAAAGCTCTGCCTTATGCCTTACCATACTCTGCCCTGGAGACATCGTCCTCTGTCTGTCAGTCTAGATATTTTGCTCAACAAATGACAGCCATTCATGAAATTAATTTATGAAGAGTAAGCCTACATTGTCCTTTTGCCTAAACTGAGAAAGAATTTACATTAAGATGACAAACAAAGGAAACACAACAGTAACCAGGCTTGGGCAGCATAGCCAGCTCTTGGCAGCCGTGTGCCATCCAGGAGAGAGCCTGGTCCCGGTCCTCCTTCCTGGGTCTCCCTGGTGCCTTCTGCGGCCTCACCTCCTATCCAGCTGCCTCTCCTCTCCTGCTATACTTTCCTTCCTTCCCACTCTCTGTACTGAACCGTTTCCGTGGTGACGCTTTTCTTCGTACACTCCTGCCTGTGGCCCCTTCACAGCATTTCAGGTGATGCAGGGGATCTCTGCACGACGTGCTCAGTGCTGTGGACCACTGAGCCAGCCTCTCATTTAATACCATTTAAGCTTGCCAGAGGTGGGGAACGTATGCCCCCTTTTGCCCACTTCCTGTTGATAAGCAAAAGACCCCAAGTGGGTGCTTCATGCAGGCATGGTGCTGGTTTAGCTAAGAATTCTGGAGACACTCTCCCTCCAATCCATGAAAAGAGAGTTTGCTGTGCTCTGGGGACCTAAACACCAGCGTAACCAATGCCCCAGCTCCAGCGAGGAGCACGTGCAATGGACAGAAGCTGAGAAGCTCAACTCAGTGCCTTGGGAGTTCCACGTCCTCGAGGGTAGGGTGCACATCCACCCCTGCTCTAGGACACTCGCGTGTCACCTCGAGAAGTGGGGCAGTTTGCCTAAGTGGGTTAGCCAGGGCCAGAGTCCTTGCCTTGTAAACATCCTGAGCCTGTGCAAGAGGACAGGGGAATGCTGCGAGGGCCACGGGACCCCTGGGCTGAGGCAGTTTACCATAGAAGGGAGGAAAAGAGGCGTGCTCTCCCTCTGTTTGTCCTTGTTGCTGCTTGTCCTGGATGCTGCCTAAGAGGGTCGCACGGAATCGTCTTAGGATGCTCTGTAGGAGAGATTCTGGTCAAAGCTGGGAGGACCAGGAAGCTGGTAGAAATCCTGCCGGTGAAGATCAGGCTCGGGAGGCTTCTGCAGGGAGGCAGGGCCGGATTATTGGTTGGGCTCCAGACAATTTCTGTTAAGGTCCTTGCGGTTGCCTAAACCTAAGCAAGTGCTTTAGATCAGTGAGCCATCTTGCCAGCCCAGAATTCCTATTAAGGTTGCCAGAAAGGTTGGCTTTGCCTGAGGCTAAGATTAGGGTTGGTGGACTAGTGAATCTGGCAGAAGAAATTCCAAGGCAGTGGCATTGCTATTATTGGGGACTTTTAGCCAGATTTATGTTGCAAATCAAGAGTGAAGAGCCTGGCAGGAAGATTTAAAGCACTGTAAGTCTGGGCAGAAAGGAAGGTCCAATGACACTGTTGAAAGCAAAGATAGAGCTGAGGACATCGCCATTGCTGAGAAAAACCAGAATAAAAATGACGTCCTGAGAGCATCAAAAGAAGCATCATTGATGCGGGGTGTAGTGGTGCACACCTGTAATTCCAGCACTTGGGAGGCTGAGGCAGGCGGATCGATGTGAGCTCAAGGCCTGCCTGGGCTGCAAAAGTGAGCTGAAGGCCAGCTTGAGCTGCGTACTGAGACCCTTTCTCAACAAGTGAAAGAAGAAGAAAAAAAAGAAGAAGAGGAAGAGGAAGAGGAGGAAGAGGAAGAGGAAGAGGAAGAGGAGGAAGAGGAAGAGGAAAAGGAGGAGGAGAAGGAGGAGGAGGATGAGGAGGAGGAGGAGA
>PVJA010018417.1:0-40010 GCA_004027025.1 Myocastor coypus | reverse complement strand
TCTCTCTCTCTCTCTCTCTCTCTCTCTCTCTCTCTCTCTCTCTCTCTCTCTCTCTCTTCCCTCTTTTAATGTATTTGGTATAGGATCTCATAAAGCAGTTCGGAGTCATAGTAATCCTCCTGCTTTCAGCGCCCCCTACCCCAGTGCTGGGATTACATGCATGTACTACTCCACACCCAGACTCGGTGGCCACCTCACTTGCCCCAGGGGATGGGGCCTGTGTGGCATGTAATGCCTGGGATTGAACTCTGGTCGCGTACTTGCCTAAGCACATGCATCGTCCTCTGAACTATCTCACCAGCCTGCTAAACCTTGTTTCAAAATAACAATAACAACAGAAAAATAAATTACAGAAGCTGTGAAAGGTAAGAAGTAAATTTACATATGCCTTCCATTGTAATTCAAGCTTTTACTTAGAGCTTGATTTTGTCTGCAGGACTATATTCTAAAATGAGAATTACGTTTATTTATATTTCACACCAAAAATTGCGGAGGTAAAAAAGTTTAATTTCTTTGGTAAAGAGCTAGCCTAATATCTGAAAGAGTGGAGAGAATTTTATACCTATTTTATCTGTCTCCCAATCTTACGTTCTGGTTAATGTGCTAGATCACACAGTGGCTGCTTGCATAGCCAAAGGAGTTCACTTTCCCAAATAAAGGAAGAAAGATGTTGCTTATTGTGATACTACCTCTTACTGTTATTGACTGCTTCCCCAAATTTAGAAGCTTTGCAAATATTTCATTAACTTAATACCTTTACCCTTCATTAAATGCCATACCATTCATCAATAACTTAATTAAGTTTAACATAAAATAATGTGATATAAAACTACCTCACGTTATGGCACAGGATAAAATATATATTTAGCTTCCTTTTTAAATGATCATAATGCCTTACTGCTGGGAGCAGTAAGCAATTTGTATTCTTGAAGTCCTGCAATTGTCAATAATTCAGAGATACTTTCAAGTATGTTCCCTACTGTTATTTATTGCTTTATTCAAAACCTCCCAGAATTGATAGTCTCTAATCTGTACTTTATAGTTTATGAATCTTTAAGTATGAAAAAAGTGAGTGAAGAGTCCAGTTCCAGTTCAAATCAAGCTACTGCCCTGGGGAAGCACTGCATTATTAACGTCTGATCATATATTTTGCTGTCATGTTGTTTGGCTAATGTGCTTTTTTCTATCTCTGAACTATCAAATAGCATTCCACAGCTGAAACAATTCTATTGTCCTGTTGTTCTCAAAATGCTTGATTCAGAATACTTCAACATTTGGTGTATGTGACTGGTGCTTTACTGTTAAGTCATAATCAATTGGTGGTTATTGTTTTTAGAGCAGTATGTTATTTAATAATAAAATGTTAGACTTGTACTTTTTGAAAGTGATTTTAACATGTCTAATTTACAAAAAAAAAAAGTCTGAATACACTAAGAGGCCAAAATCTTATTTCAGATACAGTTTTACCACAGTAAAGAGTCTTATGTGTTTCTACTCAGCAACATTCTAGAAATTTCTACATATTTTACTTACAGGCTATAGTAATTATTACCTCATCAAAGGAGAATCTTGATCAACATAAGAATTACTATTCTTCAAACATTTCCTTATTTGAAAGGAGAAAGTAGCATTCTGTAGTATTAATGCCTAATATTTGACTACAAATAAAGGCCACCTATATTTCTCCTTTAGAAATGCCTATAGCTTATCTTTCATAAAATATATATATTTTTAAAATTTTTATTTTTATTTTATTTATTTTTTTCTTGTTTCAGAACATTTGTTTGTTTATTCACTCATTTTTATGACCAGCTCAGCCCACCCCAAGGGCAGGGCTGGCACAGCATGTGGTGCCAGGGATCGAACCGAGGTCCCTGAAGCCGCCCAAGCTTTCCCAAGCAGGCGCTTTAGACCACTGAGCCATCCCGCCAGGCCCCGTAAAATATATATTTTGAAATAAAATATGATCTTATTAAATAACAGAAACCACTACTATTAAATATATAAATATATGAATAGATCCTGTATTTTCTATTTTCATAGAAATCACTACTCATAAAAAATTTTGTTACAAGTCAGGTTTCTTTAACCATGCTATTTATCACATTTTAGAAGTTTTACTATTATTATTATTATTATTATTATTATTATTATTATTATTATTATTATTGTATTTTAGGGAAGGGTTACAGGGTGTTCAGGGTCTCACTACTAGATTGGATTTACACTGATCTGCCTGTTTACAGTGTCCCAACAAGTAGGATTACAGGTAGGTAGGTGTGCACCACCACACCCAGTCTCACTTGCCATCTCGCTGCCCTGGGGACAGGGCCAGCACAGCAGCTCAGGGATCCAACCTGCTTGCTGTACTCTGCCTAAGTAGGTGCTTTAATCCCCTGAGCTATTTGGCTGGCCCTCACATTTTATAAGTTTTAAATGCAAACTCATCTTGATATTTCAGATACATCTGACTCAGTACACAGTTTAAAACAAACCAAGCAGCAAAAATATGCATTAATTCAATAAATATCAATTTGAGAATCTATTATGAACAAAGTACTGTTGTAGTGCTCTGGGGCCAAGGAGAGGAATAAGTCATTGTTCCACTTAATTAATTCTATTTGCTGATTTCCTTAGCTCACAAGAGAATTAGTTTATGAAATAAAAGTGCTGTGATGTGTGATTAACAGATAACAGCATCGTTCTCTTTTACATAATACAGCCAATCCCATGACAATTAAGGCCTCTTCTTTGTAACTAGTGAAATCGAGCGTGGCAGCTATGTGCCCTGGGGTTGAATCCTGGCTCTTTCACCATGACCTTGAAGATACCAGATCTTATCCCTGCTTTTGTATCTATAATCACAGGATTACAATACTAGCTAACTCAAAGCACTCATACAATTAAATGATTAGGATATATTCTGCACCCTCATATCTATGTGGCACTGATAAATGCTACAATTGTAGTTTGGTTATACTGAAGTTTGAAAAAACAATCCTCACTTAACTTACTATCTTTACTAATTTCACCCTTTTATAGTGCTTTCTGAGATGCTCTTTTAGGTTTGGCCCTCATTCTAGAATCTTGAATGAGAACAAAAACTTTCATCTGATCAAAATAAGCCAATCTTCAACTTTATCCAAGTTGTACATTGACTATTAAAATTATTTTATGAAAATAGTTCAAGATATTTCAAAGTTAATGTCAATCATTGCCCTGTGGAAGAAAGAGACACAATCTGAAAACATATCTTCACAAGAGAAAGAATTTTCCCATTTGTTTTGGAACTTACAATCTTTGTATTTATTATTTCTATTTAAAATTTTTGTTATGTTTGCAGCATATAACAGTTACATTTATCATGAGAAGTCACTACACAGACAAAATACGTCTTTTTTTTTTTTTTTGTAGCCCTTCTTCCTTCCTCCATCCAACTTCTTTCCCATTCTTAAAAGCTCCCTTTTCATCACCAATTTTCCCTTCAATTTTTAATTTTACCCTTTCACATTCATCAGCAAGATGATTAGAAACAAGGAGCTTGGGAACACATGAAAGTGATCCGTCAAGGACTGGATGGACTGTGACGTTGAAATGGGGGATGTATACGAAAGCTACACAGAGCACAGCGCTTGCGGGGGCAACTTTCGCTGGCCACTTCAGTATTCACTGAATGCCCAACCTCACAACTTTGAAACACTTAGATATCTTTCTGTTAACTTATCAAATACTATGCCTCTAAAAATTCCGTCAATGATATAAGATTGTCATATATTGGAAATGAACAGATAGTACCAAGACACATTCTTTTCTTTCTTTCCTTGTTTGTTTTGCCTAAAGAAATATTTAGAATAACCAAGACACAGTGTACTCCTACTCATCTACATTGTTACTAACTTCACTTGTCCCTCCTGTTAGTTTGTTCAGAATCCTTTGTAGAAAAACAAAGACAAACAAGAAGCAAGGTGCTTCAGGAGTACCAGAAACTTGTGCATACATATTTATACAATTTCATATAGTAAGTGTTTTCTAAGGAGTTGTCTCTAAAATACAGCACAATATTGGTATTTTTGTCACCTGAATTATTACAACATGTGTATATTTGTGGACAGAATATTGGAGAAAGTTGGGGCTTAAAAATCCAATGAATAAAACATCATGATTTGGTATATGTATACATTATTTAATAATTTTCAAATTTAAATTAGCACCATTCTTTAATAAAGAGTTTCCACATATGTGGGGGGTATAGGACAATGAAAGTCTCTGCTCTCTCTCTCTTTCTCTCTTTTGGTAGTACCAGGGATCAAACTCAGGACGTTGCACTTGCCAGGCAAGCACTTATTCCACTGAGCTATCTCCCCAGCCAAGATCTTCTCTCTGACAAAAATCCAAATAACCAGTAGTACCATATGCTGCAGTCAACATGCTATGCCCTCAACACACAGATTTTACTTAGAAGTTATAGGTTTGTACTATCTCTCCCCATCCGCCCCCCCCCCCCCCCCCCCCCCCCCCCCCCGCCAACTTGCTATCTGCATTTGTACTCTCTGCATATACTAGTTAACGGCTTTTCATTCCACATGTAAGTGAAATCATGAAGGATTTCTGTCTCACTTATTTGGCTTGCACCCCAGGCATGCTTTTTCAAGTGCAAAGAATTCCTTAAGACTGAACAGTGTCTCATGTTATACACATGCGCGTGCACATGTGTGTAGGGGTGAGGAATATGTTTACTTCATTGAGTGAAAGGTACCTTAGTTGTTTCTGTGTCTTGACTCTTGTTAACAAATGTTACAGTGAACACAGTGACACATGTATTTCTCGAAGGTACTGATTTTTTTGGCTATGCATCCAAAGAGGACTGCTGAGTCATGTAGCTGTTATACTGTTATGGTTTATGTCTAGTTGTCCCCCCAAAGCCTCATGTAGTCATTGGGCGGGGACTTCTAGAGTTTGAGACTTGATCTATGATCCCTGGGATTATAGGTTTTAGTACTGATGGGATTATGTGTTGAAGTACTTCTGGGATTATGGGTGTAGCCTAAGGTGGGGGCTGAAGCAGAGAGCCTGAATGTAATATAAAGAGAGACAGAGAGACAGACTGGAGCTGTTGCTGCTGCTCTGCTGCCCTGATTGATTGGCTGCCTCTGCCACCATTTTGCTTCTGTTCTGCTGCCATGAACTGGATGCTCTCCGCCCTGCTCCACTCAGCCTCGGGCCAGCAGAATATGGACTGAAACCTCCAGTAACCATGAGCTAAATAAACCTTTCCTTCCTTCATTTTGAGTGTTGGGTATTTGTCTCAGCCACGAGTGAAAAGTAACTAAGACATATGTATTTAAATAACTGAGGATCCCATATTATGTTCTATAATGGTTATACAAATTCATGTTCCCACTGACAGTACAGAGGAGTTTCTTTGTAATCACACAGACCCTTGCCAATCAGTATTTGTTGCTTTTATGAAAACGGTCATTCTTATGAATGTATGGGGATATCACATGGTGGTTTCGGTTTTCATTTCCCTGATGATTACTGACAATGCAAATATTTTTCTACACCTCCGGACCACATGCCTTCATTGAAAAATGATGTCTACTTAGGTACTTCATCTGTTTGCTTTCTTTCTTTCTTTTTTCTTTCCTTCCTTCCTTCCTTCCTTTCTTTCTTTCTTCTTTCTCTTTTTTTTTCCTTTTTCTTTATCTTTATTTTCTGTTTCCTTTTTCTGTCCTCCTACCTTCATTTCTTCTATCATTTTTCTGCCTTCCTGCCTCTCCCTACCTGCTTTCATTTCCCCTCTTTATGATTCATTGAGATATACACATTGCTTATATACTTTATTTATCAGGTGTGTAACTTACAAGTATGGCATACCAATCAATCACTTGCCTTTTCCTTTTATTGATTGTTTTGTGCCAAAGACGTTGAATGAGAAGTAGCCTTACTTCTTAATTTTTGTTTGTGCTGCCTCTTCACTTGGAGTTATATTTAAAGTTTATTGCCAACACCTGTGCCAATCAACCTTCTATTTTTTGTTAGGTATTTTAAAGGATGAGGTCCCTCACTGATCCACTTTAAGCTTTGGGTTGATTTTTGTTTATTGTATAAGACAAGGGTCAAATTTCCATCTTTTCTTGGTGGACATCCAATTCTCCCAAAACTGACGTTTGAAGATTTTTTTTTCTCATTTCACCTTCCATTCACTTGCTACTTTATATCCAAAACATGGAAACATAAATTTTTAAGCGTAAAATATTTATAACATATGTAGATAGCAGAAAGCTTTAAATATTGTGAGGATTATTTAAAACTACAAACAAATGTACTGAGTACAGAAAAATGTTCAAAAATTCATGAAGAAGGAGTTAAAGTTTAAGAAAACAGGCAAAATTTAAGATAGTTTTTCAGAAGTATATGCAGTGTATATTTAATTTTAAAGAATTCTGATTTAATATTTCTTATCCCATCATGCAACTAAGCCTTTATCACCATGGTATTGGTTTTCTGTCTCCTCACGTTGCAGAAAACGGCTCACGCAGAGATCACCAATGATCTTCTTGACACAAATTGATGATCTAATTTTTTCAGCTCCCTGCGGAATCTCTGTAGCATTGCCGACCGCTATCTTTAAAATGTTTCATTTTTTAGCGTCAGCGAATAACTTTTATATCTGCATCTCCACTTCCACATATATTCAGTCTTTCATCCTTCTTCTGATACTTAAAATCTTACCATCTTTGATGTCCATACTTATGGCCTTCAAATTACTGCAGGGAATCTACACTGTATTTGTCCCAGTAGGGAATCTTCTGAATTCAATTGCCATCTTATGAAGAAACGTTTAGCTGTATCTTTATTTGGTTCTTTGAAATTTACAATTCGAATTTGTTCCTGCATTCCCCCAGGCTTCTGGCAGGATTGACAGTCCTGCACCTCCACCCACATGGCCAATGCATTGGCCTGTGCTGGCTTTCAGCATAGGACATGGACAGAAACACAGCAGAAATCATTCATCTTTTGTGGAGAAGTAATGAGAACATTTTCCAATTTCTGCAATACAATTGCCTAAAGCAAATATCACAATAGTGCAAGCTATTCAGTATTCATTTCTAAGAAAAACTTCTATCTCCTAATGAGTATGACCATTCTCAATAGACCTTAAGACAGAGATGAACAATTGCACTTCATTTTTTTTTTTTTTAAAGTTTATTTTCTGTTTTGATTTCTAGGAAATTACAGACAAAAAATAAGATGTAGTTAGAAAAATGTTGAAATTTTATTCCTAAACTCTGACGCTCTATTGCTAGTCTTTTTATAGTGCTGTCTTTGTTACAAAAGAACTAAAAATTGTTTATGCCTCTGGCTCACTAGGGCCAGGTAGAGAGAAATCTTGTGGTTGCTGTTTTTTACATAAAGATAAAACGTGCAAATAGATTGGACTCATTAAATAAACTACTTGAGACTGTGTTACATTCATAGAACTGGCTAAGTCTAAGTAATTCAATAGCATGGAAACAGGAAACAATGAGAACATAACAGAAAAATAAAACAAATTAAGGGGGAATAGTTTTCAAGTGCTGTTATGAAACACTATCTCATCGTTCTCGTGGTTTAAAAACTAGGTAGTGCTTGAGGCACCATTTAGCAAGTGAATCAAAGTGTCTGCCTAACGTGTGGTATACTTTTGTGCAACTACTGGGCATGATGGTTTTGCAAAGAACTGTTACATACAGAAGCAGTTAAATTTGTTACACATTTGTTGACTTAGAATGTCTACTTGAGATCTCTAATTTCAAATATGCATTAAACATTATGTACAGCACCAGCTTAACAAGCTGTCAATTTTTATTGCTTTTTTTCTTGTTCAATTGCATCACTGCATTGAAAGAAATCATTAAGGAGACTCACAGTTTTTGTTGAAAGTGAACACAATTCGTGGTAAAACAGGACGTTGTGTCTTTCTCAGTAACCAGAAATCTCAGAGCTGCTGCAGGACCCCAGGCAATGCCTGTTTACTTCATGCTCTTTTCTTACCATGCATCTCTCCCATGCAACACAATGGAAATGGATTTGGTGTCCTTCTTCTTTTCTTCATTTACTCCAAGTGGCTGGAAATGCTGCAGAATAGACACCACTTCTGTCTTGAAGATGCTCTGCGTGGGACACTCACTGGCGCTAGGTATGCTGCACTCAGTTCATAAGCAGGAAATACTCTAAGCCACCCTTCTGTAAAAGAGTGGCTATGCAGATGAAGCACGTCTCCGCTGTGGAGTAACTATCAGCCGTACTGTGACTTCACATATTAAAATTTCAGAAGTTCTAATTTTCTGAGGACCTAGTCAATGTCAACAAAATGATAGTCTATCTCATTGTCATCTAACATGTTTAGACAGCATTTTCCTTTTATTTCAGAATTAATACACCCAGAAACTACATAAAGTACATAGATCTTCCAATGTGCAGGATTTCATTGATACACACTCCTAAAATGGCCTCAGGGATCAAGGTACTGGATGTGTCCTTATCCCGGTAATTTCAATTTGCCTCCTTCCAGGAATAGCCACAGAGCGCCATGACGTAGCCATCCCTAGCTAGCTGTTCCAATAGATTACCCTTGCCTAATTACAAATCTCACATCCGTATGACACAGGCTACCGTAGGCTCTACTAAGCATGAGTTATTCCTGAGAATATTCCTTAAATATTCACATAGGTATCAAACAGAAGTGCTCTGCTTTACGAATATGGCACTTATAAAAGTATATTGATGTAGATAATATGTTAAGTAATGAAATATTACTAAATGATTTTATTATATAATACATATTAATTATATATTAATTATAATATAATAATTATTATATTATATAATTTCTAGTTGGCAACTATTACTGAGAAAGTTTTTATCCCTAAACTCTCGGATTATAATTTCTAGGTGATAGGCTGGCACATACTTTTTTTTAGTGCAATCTTCAGAAGATTTCCGAACTTGCCTTGGCGCTACTCCTCCCCACTCCCACTAGCAAAGTGTGAGAGTCACGAGGGTTCTTTTTTCTTTGTTCTGTTTTGTTTATCTTTTATTACTATGAGTTTGCAGTACATGTATTACACTAATGCAGGAGATTGCTACATGGACATAATACATCAAATTTCTTCATCTTTCTCCCTCTGCTCCCTTTTTCTTTTAAATCAAGTGTCAGATTTCTTTATTTCCTAAGACTTTATAAAGTTAGTTAAAAAATATACAGATTGGAAACTGGGCTTAAAGGCCAAGAGCATATTAAACACACAAGATGATTTTACTAAACATGTAGAAATAATATCTGCACAGTGCTACACCTGTTTTCTTTTTTGCTGTTGCACAAGTCCCTGAAACCAAAAGCCAGTAACTAAAATAATCATTGACAATTCTATGAATAGGAAAATTTAAAGAACTTCCTAACAAAATACTTTTGAATTTAGAGTAAATTGTTTTTAGACTACTTCCCAAGAGCAATGTATTCAAGAATGCAAAAAAGTAATGATGATCCCTTCCGAATGAGAAAAATATTTATTCATTGCTAGCTATATGGTTCAATATCATGGAGGACTTCACTAGTTCAAGAAGTAATAGAAAGTAGAGTATTTGCTGCAAAGCTTCATTTTGTTGCCTAATGCACTGCTGACATACGATAAACTGACATGAATAATAGAAAAGAAAGCAGACAATGTAATTTAAAGAAACTAATTCCCATGCAGCATTCACGTACTCTAGCAAGGCATATTCTGAAATCACATAGACATCAGATACTTTCCCAACAAATTTATAAAAGGCAAAACATTAGTCACCTTTTACACTAGCAGCAAATATTTCTTCCAAGTAACTCTCCACGCCTCTCTTGTCAATAATATATTTTAGAGTTCTGCAAGATTCCGCTAAATGGAAATATTCATAGCAGCGGTGGGATCACTAATAAACACAGCATCAGTGTGTTAAATGTGCATGCTTGACATAATCCCAGAGACTAAAAACCTCTTGAAGACAAACAGTATAGGCTTCCAGATAGTTCCTACATGTAGATACTGCATGAGTGTAAGAATAATATCCACATAGTATAATTACAAATAGCAGTTAATTTCTTAGAATTATAATTTCTGACTGAAAATGTATAAGTAAAAATTAAAGACATTACTAAAAGCAATTAAATTTATTATGTTGTGGCTCATGGTACCTCTGCTGTGGTTCCTGGTTATGATTTATTGAATAAGCATTTTACTTGCAATTTTGCTTTAATCCCACAGAAATATGATTAATGATAGCAATAGTCTGCTTTTTTTGGTACCAGGAACTGAACTCAGGACCACATACTTGGCAGGCAGGTGCTGTTCTACCAGACTGTATTTGCTGTCTCCCGTTTTCAATAAGATGAGAAAATAGATGTCTACAAAGCCAGGTACCTCACTTGAAATTGCATAAGCAAACACTGTAGTTAAGCTGTGATTAGAGGCTGCATAGCTCCTGGTGTCTTAATTATTTGAAAGATAGTAACAGGACTTTTCAGGAAAGAATTCTATGGCAGTGGTGGCCTAGCACAAAGTAGAAACTCAGATGTGCAAGATCAGTCTCTTGACCATGACTTTAAGCATATGAAAATCACACAGATTTCTGACATCATACAGGGAACTTTCCAACACAGTGCTGGGATTATTAGATGGTACAGTTGTGCCTGGGTGGCCCCTGGAGAAAGCAATAAATAGAACATTTTAAAATAACTCCGACTGAACTAGGAAACATCACCCAAGAAGTATAAGAGATGTAGATGTTGAGTATCTTGTAGAGCTCATTTGCTCTAGAAAACCATGATGGCATATTCTATAATAGAATGTATCACAGTTCTCCAGGATTCTATGGATAGTGACATTGACATCCCATGGGCAGCTTAGATTTTTAATCTATCTACACTAGCTGTTAGTTAGGTGTACCCTTGAACACCACACAGGACAATCATAGCAAATTCCTGATAACTGCCAAGCAAAGCCACCAAGAATAGGTCCAAGGAGTGATTCTGTTTTACTGTGCAATGCAAAGAGAACACAGAAGAGCACAGAGGCAGTGACAGTGGCAGACTGAAAACCTGGCTCTATTATCAGTAGGTGTGGACACTATATTTAACATCTGATTAAAGAGAGTAACTTTCTACTCCACTGTATTATTTTAAGAACTAGTAATAATTTGCCTATAACACATTGGCCTAATTTCTGGCAAAATGTATAAGGTTTTCTCGTACACTTTTTTTTGTAAATACAATGGTGATGAAATTCATAACTGGAAATTTGAACAGATTTATCCCTAGCTGTCTTCCATGAACAGTCAGCTCCATCAGCTATTAACAAGATTCCAAAAAAATCACAGAGTTCAATAAAATAGATACTCAAGTTAACAGAATGCAAATTTATTCCCTACACAAAAGACAAAGTAAAAAAAACAAGGAAGTGTGTAAGGCTGTGATGGCCATGACTGGACGTTGTGTAGATATCCATATGCCTGGCAAAAATCTCACCCCTTCCAATAGTGAAAGGATGAGGTATGTGTGGATATGAAGTAAGGGGAATGACAAGAGCAGATTAGGAGGAAAAAATGGAGAGAGGAGAACAAACATAAAAAGATATGTGGAAAATACATATGGAAAATGTTTATTCTAAGCCAGTACATGCAAATTAAAAGCACACTTCTCCCATTTTTCTTGCTGAATTTTAAAAAGTCAATACTGAAAATAATATATTAAAATCGTCGTGGCTTTTTATGGATGGTGCAACTACCTGCACACTACTTTGGAAAGCCATTGATAGAAAGTGACCAAGAAGAGCCATGACCGTGGTGATCTCCACTGAAACAGAAATGTCATTTAAGGACTTTATTTCAGAGTAATGCATTTAAATGTAATGAGGAGATAATCTCTCAGAAGAGGTCCTTTGCAGCAGTGCCTATGATCGAGAAATTGGGATGGATGTGAATAATTCAACACTTGGAAACAAAGATATAATAAATTATTGTAAATTGCTACAAATGGATTTTGATGCAGATTTTAAAGTATACTTAGGAGGATACAAAAATTGATGTGATATTTAAAGGATCACCTTACAAATGTCATGAGCTCTACCACTGCATGAGGAAGCAAATATGCAAAATGTAACACATTAAGACAGTGCTGGCATGATTCGCTTTTCTTCTAAATGTATTTTGTCTACTGAGTGCATGTAAGTACAAGAGTAATTTGTTTGCTTTCTTTTACTTTTTTTAAAAAAATATATTTGGAACAGGGTTTTGCTACGGTTCAGACTCATAGTGATCCTCCTGTTTTCAGCTTTTCCTGCACTGTGAATACAGGTGTAAAACACCAGGCCAGGTCTTGGTGGCCGGCTCAGCACGGGATGCTGGGGACTCAACTCTAGTCACTGCGTTTGCCCAAGCAAGTGCTTAGTCCACTGAAATATCTCGCTGGCCCTTCGGTTTGCATTCTATATAGCTCTTATTCTAGAAAGTTCATATACAAAACCAAGCTAGTGTTTATCTCAGAGGCATAGAGAAATGTGAGTCAAAGGTAGTGACTTTTAAATATGCACAGTTAAGAATAGGTTAGAAAGAAAAATGGCATGTGCCAGAAATAAATCGAAAAGAAATTAATTAATGTATGATCTGATTCTTGGGGAATAGGTGAGGAGGAAGAAGGGGAACTGGGACTAGACATGTGTGCCTAAGGAAGGAGCTACTGAAAGGCTAGCCGTGAGACACTGGTGCAATGGAAGGCAGGAAGTGAGGCAGACCCCGACTTAAATACCCCCTTATGAAGCTGAACCAGATCATTATCTTCACTGGCTCAGTAGACAAATAAACAAAGCCACCTGAACTGTATGAAAGGAAAAACAAGAAAAAGAAAGAAAGCAATGGCTCACTGCAAAAATTGGTCACTGTTAGACACTGCTTTTGTAATAGAAATCAGCATACAAAAAGCTTCAAATGAAAGTAAATCTTGAGAAATACTCCTAGAATACCTAGGACACACAAAGACAAATATTCCCCAAAGAAGACATTATTGTACAATAGACCATACATAATCTGCAAGTAGTGCTGTGTGACCCCCAAAATTTTCTTAGAAATTCAAAAATAGTTCACTATTCTTTTGTAAAATATTTAACTCCTTACATTAACATGCAAAAAAAAAGCTATGTGTTCTAGTCAACAGATACAAGCAATTCATTTGAAAAACCAATCCACATTTGTAGAACAGAAGAGAGTGGATTACAAATCACCTCATGTCTCAAATATAACTACAAACTCCTACAAAAAATCATCATTAATGATAAAATTACAAATATTTCCTTTAAATATAGGGAAACTTTAGGGGTAAGAAGGAAAAAGCAAAGCAAAATATTATGCCTGTGTACACCAAAAATCTAAAATTCTGATGTGCACATAAGGTGTAGAGTGTCTGACAAATGTAAATATCCATGTGTGCCGGGTCCTGCATGCTCTGCCAGCCTTGACCCTGGGGCTAAGCCTGAGACTAAGTCCAGGATGTGTGGTGCACACTTCTAATTCCAGGGCTGGGGAGGCTGAAAATAGGAGCATCGCTACCAGTCCAAGCTGTGTAGTGAGACACTGTACCCAATGGATAAAATGAATAATAATAAAAAAAACATACATCCATGCATAAGAACAATGTATGAGAGAAAAATGAAATGCAGTGTTTGCAAAAGTAACATGGAGGTTAAATTCATGACAGCAAATTAAACTAAATAACTACAGAAATCTATAAAATATCACTTAATAATGAAAAAGATGCAGATGAGTCAAAACTCAGGATGCAATGGATTATATTTATAGGTGCAGTGGGATTTTAGATAGCACCTTGATGGGATTTCTGTAAAACTGGGAGAGGTCACACTGAATTTCACAGAAAAGAGAAGACTTCACAATAGGTATGAAAGTATAAAAGTGAATGTATCCCTGATCTGCCATGGCCTATTACATACCCAGAGTCAATTGTGAAAACAAATGTATCACTACGATGGTAATTTGAGTATAATAGGTTTTGACAGTCCTTACGTTTAAAAATTAGATAAGTTTAAGGCGATCTGTAGAGAATATAAATGCACAACATCATATCACGATGCATTTCTGCATGATGAATCTATGATAACTTCCATGAAGGTGACATACATCAACTTCTTGATGGTGATCATCTCTGCAAGGGAAGAGGACACGGAAGGGAAGAAATGAGGAGAAGAGGGTTTCTTCTGAGCAGTCTCCTGTGCCCTTAAGGTTTCGCTGGCATTCCTGGTGCAACTCCACGGACCCAAGAGTACCCTCCTCCTAGTTGTTAAATGTAAAACTGTTTGGAGAAATTTGAAAATCTCCCTGGGAGCCTAATTATCTCCAGCTGACAATCTCACTGGGGGAATGGTTTTTGTTCGGAATGTTTTGTGTCACCTATCAGGAAGGGAGGAAAGGAAAAAGGAGCAGCTGTGGCATCTACTAAAAATTATGAAAAGGCATCGGGAGCGTATGGGATGAGGGAGACACAGAATCAGGGACACACTATTCTCATATTCTGTGTTTTTGCAATGTTCAATATTTTAAAACATGTCACCAGCTATTGTGGTACTCAGCTCAGATTTTAAAAGATCAGGTTCTAATTTAAAACTGTCTTTGTTTAGAATCTGAGATTTTTAGTATAGGACTTTGCACCATATTTTCTTTGTTTTTCATTGCTTTTAATAAGAAATAACAATGAGACAATTTCAAAACACAGGACACTCACAAAATTAATGCAATGCGTAGTGTGTTCATTGCAGTTGTTCAGAGTACGAGGTGTTTTTCTCCAAGCCTCACATTGCAAATCTGGTAGCTGCATGTTATTATTGTTTTTTTTTTTTTTGTCTTTAGATTTTTCTTTTTTTAATTTTCAAAGAGAGTACAAATTAGAATTTTAACAGAATAAATTATAGGCAATACAGAATTTTAATTAGCAAAGTAATATGAATTCCACAGTAATTGTCGTAATACGTAGTGGTGTCTTCCAAACAGTTATTCATATTACCAGATATATGTATATAACATTGGAAAATAAAAATGAAAGAAGCATATAAGAAATGAAGAGAAAAAGCATGAACAATTGAAAAACAGAGACAAAGCAAATTAAGTCTGGTTTTATTTATGCCTCACCCACGGCCTCAGGAGCTTGTAGGTAGGGCTTTTCACAAGTGACGGGATCTGCAGCGTGAGCATGAAGCAAGAGTGTGCAGTAACTCAATTTGCCAACAATTGGCTTAGTGTAGCTCTTGGGTGCTAAGGAAAGGCTACCCATGAGTGGGTGGCATCGACCAATAGGCTTGGGGCCTGAATGGAATAAAAGAAAAAGGGACGCTCAGCTCTGGGTGCTTCTTGCCTGCTCTACTATGGGCTGTTTCTTCTCCTGCATGCCACCTAGCCTTGGCTGGGGACAAATGACAACCCTCACTGCAGTTCTCAACCTGTGGGTCGTGACCCCTGGGGGATCGAACGACCAAAACACAGGGGTCGCCTAAAGCCATTCCATATCATAACTGTAGCAAAACCACAGTTTTGAAGTAGCTACCAAAATTATTTTCTGGTTTGGGGTCACCTCAACATGAGGAACTGCAGTGGCTGGGTCACGGCATTAGAAAGGTTGAGAACCACTGCTCCAAGAAGGGTGAGCCAAAACAGTCTTTCCTCCCTTAACTGACAGGTGCTGGGTATCCACTGCATGAAACGACAAAAGTAATGCGCTAGGAACATTATAGGCAATAGTTCATTTAAAGGTGTTATTACAGTACATTGTATGTAATAGGTGTCCTAAAATAAAGTTAACCTCCAAATTCAAATTTTACTTTATTTATAATTATGGAGATACTCATAATCTATACACAAAAAATCAGCACTGTATAGCAGACATAACCACAAATGTTTCATTTTTATATTGAAGAGATATATTAAAGTATTGAAAGTAGTCGATTGAGCTTCAAAATAAAAATGAAAGTGTAAATTATTTCTACAAAATAATCATTTGATTGAAAAAGATCTGATCAGAAAGTACATCAGAGCATAAATATAGAAATAAAAAACTATGCATATTTATGCAGTGGTCTCTATCAAGGTTATCTTGATTTACATTTCGTATCAAAAATATACACTTGAAATTTAGTTTATAAAATATCAAAAAAATGAAAAATATTTCTACATGTTGTTACAGAGTAGCCACACACTGAATGTAAATTTATCACTTTAGAAATCACATGATAAACTTAACCAAAATAAAGCAATTAGCTATTTTTTTCACTCTTAGTTTGAAGGTGTCAGAATACATTTAAGATAAGGAACATGTAAAAAAGATGCGTGTGGTGGCGCTTCATGCATAATGAACCTGTTTTCACACTTCCTGCATCACTGATTTGCAAGTTATTTACTCTGTTAAATTGAGGATGACGGCATCTTGAAATGCAGCGTTTGTGCTATTCTGCTCTTAAGGTTCATATGGTGGAGAAAGGGCACTGAGTTTGAACTTCTAAAATCTGTCTCCTCTTACTGTAGTGCACACAGCATGTTCAATACAGGCGGTCTGCTTCAGAGTCAACATGAAGTACAGAGCTACAGAGACGGGCGCCGATGTCAGTGAGCTACTACCCTAGAGGCTACTGCCACCTTCTCTGGATAAGACTCAGCAGGAGAGACTGAGCGTTGCCACCGTGATTAGGTTGGCATGCGCTAAGAACTTTCTTGTGACCATTTACCAGTTGTCCCGAAAGAACACAAGACAATCAGAATCAGACTTCTTCCTCTCTCCCGTGACTATGGAAAGAATTCCCTTGTACACTCTGGTGGCTTAGGAAGCTTCTAACCTTACTGGTTTTGTAGTTCCCTTCTAGGTGTGCCTGGGTGTGAGCCCCAGGCATGGCCTTGGGGTGCTGGCCCCTTCTTCTTCCCTGGGATCCACCTACCTCTGCTCTGCTCTGCAGAGCTCAGCCCCTTTGCTCTACCCTCACGTTCCACCCTGCAGCTTCCTCCCACTTGGGATCCTGCCTCCCATGGACTGGGTTCTCTGAGACTGTGAAGTAAATTAAACTCCTTTATTATTATTATTATTATTTTAATGACTGGCTCAGCCTGCCCTGTGGGTGGGGCTGGTGCAGCATGTGGTGCTGGGAATCCAACTGTGGTCCCTGCAGTTGCCTAAGCTTTCCTAAGCAAGCCCTTTGGACTGCTGCACCATCTTGCCAGCCTTAAATTCCTTTAAAATGTGGGTGTCAGGTGGTATGTCTCAGAGAAGAGGAAACTAGTACAAGCACAAAAAGCATATCTATACCACTGGAGAATATTCTATTTGGACTTATAGCTCATATACGGAACTTGTATTTTTTACAAACTATGAAAATAATCACTTATTACAACATCATTCAAAGTAGCTTCAGAAAATAATACACTGACAAACATGTAAAAATGTTTAGGAGCATTTTCAAATGATTAAATAAAAATAATACTGTGTATAACTTGAGTGCATAATATATTGCTTATTTCAACCTGAATAATCATATGAAATTAAAATTTTCCAATCATCGTGCAATACACACAGTTCATTCAGAAACTGTAAATTGACCAACAAATAACAATATAACCCTTTGTGGTTTGACATTTCTGGCCACAAGAGTTAAGTAAATCAGAACAGAAAATGCTTACTATGGAAAAGACATGAAAAGGAGATATAATTATGAAATAATATTTCAAAGTAAAAACGGAAAATATTTCAAAATTATATTAAAGAGCATATCTACAGTCCCCTTAAAATTATGATTTTGCAAGGTAGAAAGACAGCTTGGAGGTCTATATACCAGCTTGGAAAGTGCAAGGACTCGGGTTTGATCCCTGGTACCACATTCCACACTGACCTCAGAACCCTGGGCATGCTGTGTGGGCCACCAAAAGCAGACATGGTGGTGCGTGCTTATAATCCTACTGCCAGGGAAGCTGGTACAAGAGCCATACTATGCGCCTGAGCTGTGTAGTGAGACCGTGTGCCAAATCAATCAATCAGTCAATCAATCAATCAATCAATAAATAAATAAATATAAATTTTTAAAAAATATGATGCTAGAAACAAGCTCAGCTGAGTTTGTAAAACTTCCAGACATTAACACATCAACATATCTCACCTCAGTCTCCACATGTGTTGAGGTTATTAATTCAAAATAATGAAATCTGAAGAACTAATGTAGCAATCTTGTATTTGAAGTAAAGAAAATGAGGAATGAATCTAAGCTGGTATGTCACATACGTATGTGTGCACATGTTTGTGCATCCTGTAACATACGAACTAAATACATTCATTGCGTTAGCAAATGTCATATATTTCTATTTTCTGGTGTTTAGTAGCATTTCTAAGATAATAGTTGCTTAATTTTATTAGTGACCTCAATATTTAATTTTTTAATGAATTCATTGTTTTCTAAATGCCAATGCTACTTGCAATAGAAATACACATAGATTTTTTGATACAGAACATTCAGTTATCTTAATACTTGAAAAGTTTTAGTAAGATACTTATAGAGACTAAATGTTCTTACAAGTTTAAAAAAGGAATAACTGAAAGGTATTTTCCATTATTTCAACCAAATGAAAGTTAAATTAATAGAACCTCTTAATAGCAATAATTCAATAGAAAATTATTCTATTTAGTATTTGATTACCCTTCAAGGGCAAAGTTTTTAAATTTTTAACTCAAAGATTTTAACCAGAATATTGCTAAAAATCATGGTGATAAAATAATCAAAATTACAAATTGGTGATAATTTTCCATTTAAAACATCACACAGAAAACAGGAATGGCCAAATGCTGTGGTGTGTTTTCTTCATTTTAAACCAAGAAACCCAAAGAGAGCCTTTATTAGGGTGACGGAACACAAGTGGGGCCCCTGCATACTGAAGTCTGATTAGTGTACCCCCTAAGCTTGTGGGCCTGCTTTAGAGAGGGGCAGGGTGGAAGGCTTGCTGTTCATATTAAAGCCCTTCTTCTACTTACATATATCCTGTGTTCTATAAAATACAAAAGTCTATGCTAAGCCTTCATTTTGCTATGGGATATTGAGGCTATCATTTGAATACCATGGGCCAGCCACTCACTGACACTTGAAGAGTTCAGTCAGCCCCCGTATCGGCAGTAATGGAAGCAGTCCTTAGCATGACTTAAATCGCTGCCTGTCAGGTTCACATTCCCATTGCACCCAATAGAAATACAAGATGGACACCTTCCTAACCTAGAGAAGAAAGCAGTTGCCTATGTCTTTTCCAACTTTGAGAAATACTTGCTTTGTTTTTTGCTTAGTTGATTCAAAATATTCACTTTACTTGGTCAATTTAATTTTACTAAACAACCTGGGGAACCCATGGTTCCAGATATAGTGAATAAAGCAATGAAGATAAACCCTGAAGTATTCATTTGACAGAGGCGTCCCAAAATGACGTCGTCACATGGAGCACTGTCACGGTGGGTGGTGAAACTTTCCTGCTTCTCAGATTACTTTCTACTTATCATTGATTTTAGTTAAATTTCATTAGTTCCACTTTGTAGTACACGATTATATTTAGAGTGGAAAATTTTTCCATAGCAACACCTTTCTATCCTCCCCATTTTGCCCACATCAGATTATTTATTTCTCTTTTAAATTCCTATAAATTATACTTATAGATTAACAACCATACTATTAGGCCAAAGACATGTAAAAGACATAAGTATTCAAAATAAAGATATAATTTTAGATATATTGTCTATGATTCATTAATTTTTTTCTTTTTTATTACCATCTATGTATATTCTGTTTTATTTATATATTGATTATCTCTTATAGAAGAAAGTTAGTCCTATTTACACTTGTGTGTTCCATTTACTTCACTTACTTTATGGTCCCACAACTGCAAACATTTTCCTACAAATGACTCATGACTCATATATAATCACATTTCTTTTATCTGTCCATTTATTAGTAGATATATGGGCTATTCCATGATTTAGCTACTATGAATTATGGTGATATGAAACTGGCTACTCATATTTCACTGTGGTAAGAAGTATGAAACTATAGGGAAGATACGGTAGAAGAGAAATAGTTGGATCAAGGGGTATTTCTTGGGGCTGGGGAGAGAGCTCAGTAGAATAAACACTTGCCTGGCAAGTGGAAGGGCCTGAGTGTAATCCTTGGTTCTGAAAGAAAAAATGTTCTTTCCTTTTTTTTTTTTTTTTTTTTTTTTTTTTTAGCTCTTTAAGGAATTTCCGTACTGATTTCCATAGTAGTTGCACCAGTTCGTGAGCCTACCAATAGAGAAGAAATGTTCCATGTCCATTTCCCCCACAGACTCACATTTGCAAAAGGCTGACTTCCTGCTGGGAGCCATTATTTCTCAAGAAAGACACAATTTCAGTGTTAATTTGAATTCCTAAAATAATGAGGCAAGTCAAACACTTCTTCAAGTATCTATTGAAAAAACTGTATATTCACTGCCGGTAAGCATTTTTGATCGGGTGTTTAAATTTGGGGGATGGGTCTAAGATTTTGCTCTTTAGTTCTCTATATGTTCTAGATACTACTCCTTTGATGAGCAGGAGGTCCAACTATTTCCCATTCTGTTTTGTTTTCACTCCACTGGTGGTTCCTTTGCTGTGTAGAGCCTTTTAATTCAATGAGACCGTATATCTTGATACTGGTATTATTTCTTGTGCAAATGGGCTCCTTTTTATATTTTTATTACTTTTTAATGAGAAAGAAATAGCAATGAGAAAGTTTCAAACAGGTTAGTGGGACAGTCAACAATAACATAATGCATATGGCTGTCTTCGTAGTAGTTATTCAGAGTACAAGATGCAGGCATGATATCCTGTCTAAACAGTATTAGTACAAATCTTGTTTCTCATTGAACTAAGAGAAAGTAGCTGCATATCTATCTTAACCATTACACACACGTGTGTGTGTGTGTGTGTGTGTGTGTGTGTGTGTTCTGTATAGAATGTCTTTGCCCACATCTATATTTTCAAGTGTCTTAGCAATAGTGTCTTCCAATAGATTAAACATTTATGATCTAATGTGTAGATCTTTGATCCATTTTGACTTTAGTTTAAGGCACAATGGCACGTACAGTTTTAATTTTCCGCATGAGGACAGCCACTTTTGTCACTCTGCTTTTGAAATTCTCTGCCAAGCCCTTGCAACAGTCAGATATCATGCTCATGTTGCTAGGCTCAAATTCCATCTAGGTCAAAACACATAATCAGTAACACTCTGGGGTTGGATTTGTTTTTTCTCCTGCAAGGAGGGCTGGTGAATTTCCATTGAGAACACTTAACCTTGGAACCTTGGTCCCGGGATCACCATCAAACCCAAGTTTCATCTCGCTTGATGACATTTCCCAAAAAGCTAGAAATGAAGCAAAATGATCAGAATCCTCCAGTGAAATGTGCTGTTCATGACCCACGATAACTGGGGCACTTTAAAACACATTTCACAACAAAACAAGTAAGAAAGCACATCTCTCACCCATAGATTGCAGCCAGCTGACCTTGCTGGAAAAACCAATGCCTCCACAGGGTTTCAAGCATGAGTGAAGTTCCTGCGCTTTCCTGAGATGGAATTAGGCAGGAGCCTTAGGGTATATTCTTTGATCATACCTCGCGTTGCACAGTTTCTGGGGTTTTTTATTTTAATTCACAGCATATCAAAGTCCTCTCACCAAGTTTCTGCATCTTTAAGTATGTATTATCTCATATGAATTGTTTACAAATTCTGCTACCTATACATATGACTATTATATTTCTCTTATGGCTGAAAGAACAAAAATTAAGAAAAATATTGGAATATATTTTCCAAGGAGAACTTAAATAGAAATTCTCAGGACATAAATTTATTTTTATTTCTTCTCAGCATATTTTTAAGATGAAAATTATATTTTGTAGAATTTTTCAAGAAGACTTCATTTAAGAACAATGAAAATAATTTAAGCACTGAAGAAACTCTAATAAAGACATGATATGGTTAAATCAGAAGTAAAGCTTTCTACTGGAGACTGTTCATATATGATGTGAACCGTCTACAACAACTGGAATGGATCTATGTTTATAGTACCCATCTTAGGCTTCGCGGAAGGCTATGAAATTCTGGCACGCACGCCACACTTTGCCTCATGCAGCCACGTGATGCTTCTGTTTCCTGGTATGCATTCCCTGTATGGGCACAAAGAAACTTCGGGCCATTTGGCTACCACATGAACAGTATTGGTTAACTACCAGATTGCCCATTATTAACAACAGTACTTACTATTCAAGATGGAGACAAAATGCTCATAAGCCAGTCTTGTAAAGTTATTTATTTGGAGAAAATAAAGGAATCTCAAAGCAGTAACCAAAGGTGAAGTTGTTCCCTAACTGGATAGCATTTCAACTTTATGCCCTCTATTTCTAAGAATAACATACAGATAGAAATTACATTGAAAAAAAATTAAAATAATAATATTGTACCCTGCATTTTAAAATTCTAGCAATAATTTTGAAATATTTTACATTAAGTAAATAATGAATGTTTGAGAAAGTACTGAAATATTACATTACTTCATTGATATGTATTTTTCATGTTTTCATAGTATATCATTTAAAATTAAATTATACAATGTGTTGGCAGAACACCAGGAATCATAGCTCTAAATAATCAAGGTATAGCTGTGATGTGGAAAAAAAAAAAAAAACAGAAAAAGTATGGACTCAAGACTTCTCCACAGGATGATATTCTTCTTTATCAAGGGTGAGGAAACCGCAAGACTTGAAGATATTGTTTTTAAGCTAAGTTTCCCCTCATACACACACCAAGGAGTAGAGGCAAATCTGTTGAAGAGGCGTGACAGGAAGACAACTATGAATGGCTACCCTATTCCTAATGAGAGTAGATAGGAATCAGCAAGTCATGCATGTCAGTAGTTCTGCTTTGGGCCCTTGCTCATGCCCAAAGCAGAGGTAGAAAGTAGCTCAGCCTCCGCATCGCAGATGCGCCACACCCAGACAACAAGCCTTTCATGCGCATCTTGCCTGGTGCTCAGGATGGAAATTTCCAAAGCACAGATATTCTAACTTTCTCCAGTGCTAGTTCAATACTATCAAGTTCTACCCATTCTGTATCTTACAAGGCAGCTGGAAAGAGTGAACCAGGTAGCACTAACTTCCCACAATCCATGCAGCACCACACCGGAGTGAAGTGAAAACCTTCATGGACCTAAAATGCTGGGTTAGTGTACTATTACAAATATCATTTGGTAGCAAATTATGCACTGCATTCAATGCTACTAAACAGAAAAAGGCAAGCAATTGTTTTATAAGAATCTAGAACAGTAACAGTCAAGAATGGAGCATGCATGTAGACACAGAGATCTCTGGAAAAGCATTCCCTTCAAAAGAAAAAAAATACTTAAGAATACACTGCCCTAAAGCTTTCTGTTTTTTGTTTGTTTGTTTTG
Organism: Myocastor coypus; assembly: GCA_004027025.1. Taxonomy (NCBI): domain Eukaryota; kingdom Metazoa; phylum Chordata; class Mammalia; order Rodentia; family Myocastoridae; genus Myocastor; species Myocastor coypus. Next base: position 16,466 of record PVJA010018417.1, on the reverse strand, counting down.
GTTTTTTTTTTTTTTTTTTTCCAGAACTGGGGATTGAACTCAGGCCCTTCTACTGAGCTATCCTTCCCAGCCCCTTGGCTTTTTAATGTGAACTCTGAAAACACTAGTGTACAATGAATAGCAGTGACACAGAAAGCTAACAGAATAAGAAAGTACTGAGAAAACTTTTTGAAATTGTAGAATCTAAAACAATATAAATCACTAAATAGTAAACTGAATCAGTGAACTAAGACATGTAAGACTAAGAATTAGAGGGAAAATGAATTTACAGGAAAAATGAAACATATTATCTGAAAATTTTTAAGGTGTATGTAAGTTATGAAGTGAAATAAGAGCTGTGGATAAATCATGTGTTTAGTTAAACTAGTATATTAGGTAAATAACCTTTTTTTATTGTAAATCGTGCTGGTAAGTAGTGCCAATTATGATAACAATAAAATATTTCTGTTATGGAGAGAGGATTTGAAGTGTCAGAGGCACACACTCTATATCATGACACTGAAATGAGATATTTGATAGCAACACATTGTAATAGATGACTGTACCAAAACATTTAAGAATGGCTCCAACAATTGAACTGTTTTATTTAAACAAATAAAGGAGTCTCTTTGTTCACTATCTTCACAGTTATTTGAATATTAGGCACCAATAGTCATGATAAAATTTGTTGGAACTCTTATTTGATATGCTTTTATATGACTGAAACTGGCCCTAGAAAATCAATCAATTACTCCAATGACTGAAGTCAAATCAACAACAACATGGTACCCAACACCATACTGAGGACTATTCTTTTTTTTTTTTTTTTTTTTCCTTTGACAGCTCTCTCTGATACAGATAACCACTGAAAATGTGTCTTCAGGAAAGAAAGAGGTAGAGACATTTTCAAGTATTTGTAAATGTAATTAAATGATGATGGGTTCTACAGACTAATGCATTGGAGGGATGGGGCCGGGACAAGACTGTCCCTAAACAAATAAAGGTTGTGTATCGAGAAGCATTTTAGGGGCCAGATAGATAGCTCAACAGATCAAAGTGCCTTCTTAGGCAGAGCACAGCAGCTCAGGTTCAATACCAGGTATCAGGTGTGCTATGCCAGCCCCACACCAGAGGTACACTGAGAGGGTGATTGAGACTGGGCATAGTGATGCATGCCTATAATCCAAGGGCTTGGGAGACTGAAAACAGGAGGACCACTGTGAGTCTGACCTAAGTAGTGAGACCCTATAGACTCTACGCTAAATAAAAATGAATAAAAGCCAAGAAGCACTTTAGGTTCATTTTAGTGCCATACTGTATGTGTTTGAAGTTTAATGAATACCTGCTAAATCTCAAGCACCCTTTCTACTGACAAAAAGTTTGCTAAAATTAATAAAATTTTGCCTTCAGCAAATTTAAATTCTATTTACTGTCACAAACATGAAAATATGCACATCTGTTTATACTAGAAAAATAAAACAAATTCTTAAATGAGTTATGAAAATAACAGATATATATGCCAACCAGTAAAATTAATTTATTATATTAATGAGACTCATAATTTCTCAAAAGCTAAATATTGTTTTGCCATAAAATTATATCAAAAGCATGAGATGACATGTTTTAGATTCTTCAATTCACCCTTCTCTTCTCTGCCTATCCTCACTTTTTCATTTTTGCAGATGCAAATATTCTTCATGTTTTAAAGTTTCCTATCAATTTTCTCTTTATCCAATCCTATTTAATTCTGCCATATCTTTGATTATTAATGGCTTTAGACATAGCAGGGCAGTCCTCAGGCCTAACTGCTATGTCAGTGATCCATTAACGGACTTCTATTATTATTGTTGTTGTTATAATTACTACTATTAGTAGTAGTAATACTTTTTATATAGAATTGTGTTTACAAGAAAAATTAGTACCAGAAAAGTAATGATACCCTTTGAAAAAAGTGAAACACTGTGTGTAATAACAGATTTAAAATATAATATTATTTTCAAAAGTCATAAATACACTTAATATCAATATCCTAACAAACAGTGTTATGTATTATGCTCAAGTTCTCATTAGCCATTTACATAAATTCTGTGCTTAGGAATATCACTTCTTCTCATCTCAGATAATTCTTCCATAGAACTACTCAGTTTATGAGCCTAAAGTGGGTTGACACCCTGCAAGTTCTGTGTGGTCTAGAATTGAAATCATTCTACAGTGTGCACTTAATTCACTTTCTAGGTTTCCTCTACAATCTTCCTCAATTATGCTATTTCTATGTTTAAATCATATTTGGCATTTTTGTAACACAGTCTCCCTGTGCACTGTCTTTTCCACAATGTTCCATCATACATCTCAGACAGATTTTTTTGTGCACTTTAATTAAACCTCCAAGAATGTGTTGTCTAGGAGACTTTTATTTAGCACATTTTGAGTTTTTACTTTTTCAAGTGAAATCTAAAATTTTACTACTTCTCTCTGTAAGACCCAGAAGAGGTGGGCTATAGGTAGTTCTAGAATTGCCTTCACTTTTCCCCATATTAGTGCTTCGTACAGGACTCACCATTAGACTTGGAGATATTATTTACTAGCTTTATGACATTTTGCTACTTTTCTTTTTACTTTTTTAAATTTTACTTTTTAAACTTTCTTTCTTGCTTGCTTGCTTGCTTGCTTCCTTCCTTCCTTCCTTCCTTTCTTCCTTCCTTCCTTTCTTCCTTTCTTTCTTCCTTTCTGTCATGGCCAGCTCAGCCTGACCTGGGGGTGAGGCTGGCACAGCATGTGGTGCTGGGGATTGAACTGCTGTCCCTGCAGTCGCCTAAGCTTGCCTAAATGGGCTCTTTTCACCGATGAGCTATCTCACTGGCCCACTTTTCTTTTTTTTTTTTTTTTTGTTGTTGTTTGTTTGTTTTTTGCTTTTAGTACAGGGTCTCACTACACAGATCAGACTCGGAATGATTCTCCTGTTTTCAGCCTCCCCGGGGTGAGCCAGCACGCCCAGTCTTAGTCACCCTCTCAGCTCACCCTGGGGCTGGGGATGGCAGGCATGCCAAGGAGTGAGCTCAGGTCCTGAGCCTGCCTAAGTAGGCGCTGTAACCCACTTAGCTATCTGGCTGGCCCTGCATTTTAACTTGTTTTAACCTCATCATTTCACAAGATTCCTTGATTTGTGTACTTTTACTCTTTCAATCACTTTTATATACCAGGCACCTATAAGTAAATGTACTGTGTTCAATAAATAATTTATAGATGAGTGAATAACAAGTATTCATAATTTTTACAATCAAGGGGTCCACAGGATTAGTGCTATATTTCAGCGTGTAAGATAGAACAGGTCTCCCTTCATCGTGGAAGACAGAAATCCAAATCCCAGTGAGTGACTCATTCTGGTAATCACTACATAAACTGTATAGTTTATGACCATGCATGCATACTTACAAGGAAATGTATAGATTCAGTACAATAAGTATCACTAAAATAACTAAATCAAAACATTATGACAATATACAGAGCTATAATAAGTTATGCAGGGGTGGTTTCTTCTCGTTCAAATTATTTGATTGATCTGCAAACCTTAGTAACCTCCATGCACCATTCTTTCCCATCTCCTATTGAGAAGCTTTATTTTCAACTCGAAGGCAATGCTTTGCAGACCTATAAGACCCTTCTGAGCTGCTGTCGTTACTGTTACTTCACTTTGGGGTGATGAGGAAGTTGACAACGGTTGGCACACAGCGAGATCTAGCAACACACGATCCTATGGCTGAGGGGCCACTAAGCGAGGGATGGGAGGGTAACGTGCAGCCTGGGTCACAGTACAAAGGGACGGGCCACAGTTCTGCTGGGATGGAGTACGGCTTCCTCAGGCCGCTCAGCACAACCTACAGCTTTAACTCTGTGTGTCCTTTCTAGAATTTCATTGAATATATTCTTGTTGGGGCTAACCGGAAGAGACAGATATTGTGGGTAAGTGTGATATTGTGCAATAACAGCTGTCATGTTTTCGTGAATTGCTGGACTCTTTGTTGCCATTGAAGAATGAAAGCTTTTCATGACTTTGCATTTTTATTGTAGTTAAGAGAAAAATGAGGTCTCTGGACACATGAAAGGTATTTTACAAACTGATTTAGAATAGTAGCGGTGAAGAATTAGGAAACAGAATTTAACCTGGAACCTTTGGGTATAGTTTATTTTTTATTGCAAGCATACCTGAAGAACTTAAACACTCAAATCACTAAAGTTATGAAAGGACAATATATAGCCACATAGATGATCTACAGCTAGATGAAAAAAAATTTAGCACCATAAAAAGATATGCAGGCTTATTTTTAAAGACAAGTAGTATTTTGGTGGAGTGTTTTAATGGAATCGTCTACTTTTGCAATTTTAAGTACTGTTTTGTTTAACATAGTACAACTCTATCTCCCCTCTTCTTATGTTTTTAAAAGCTTTAGAAAAAAAAAAGCTTTAGAATCTGGCAGTCTATAATCTAATTTTAAATAAGATTTCTTTCAGAGTTTAATGATTCAAATATAACATCTTTTTCTCCCATTTAGACTCTCAACTCTATATTTTGAAATGTGAAATACACAAACATTTGTTTTACATGCATTACTTATAACTAATAGCTATGTTCTATTTCAATTACACTAATGCAATAATTATAGCATTAGTCAGCCAGTGAAGGTAGATGGTACCTCTGAATATTATTGTGATATTTCAATTGGACTGGATTAAAAATGTGCACAAGCTTGCTATTGTGCCCTTCTGGGGGTGCTGGCTTGGCTTATGGAGCCATAGACCTGTGTCTGCTCCACAGCCCGTCCTCTTGGCACCATCTGCTAACCTTCTTTCAGTCAGCCATGACTAAAACATCTTTGCCCAACGTGATCCTGTGTTATGCTATTTATGTCTTGGAGCCAAGTGATCATGGATGTAATTACTTGGAAGCATGAGCAAATAGAGCCCTTACTTCCTCTGCATTGTGTGTGTTGGGTACCGCATCGCAGTGACTGGACAGCTGATACAGTACCATTCCTATCTAACCCACAGTGGTCAACGTTAATCCGTATGTCTCTTAGCTTAACATAAATTTCTATAGCACATGTCTTCTTGTAATCAGAACACTGAGATTTCAGAGCAGACAATTTTGCTGGTAACAAACTTTTCATCACGTCGACATCTGTGATTTATACCTCCAACTTGCTTTCAATATATTTACATAATAAGTTCAATTTAAACCCAGATTATACAGTCTTCTTACATTTTTATCAGCAGTATCCCCTAAAGATAGTTGAAAAGTAAATCATGTAAATTTTAATTCTTTCTCATTTTTTCCAATTAAAATACTTTTCATGAACATATAATCAAATTCTCTGATTACATGCATTTATTTTGAAAGAAAAAACTAGGTGATTTTATTTTGATAAATGTGCACAAAACCATAACAGATATAATTTATTCTCATTGCTATCAACATGCTCGGGTAGCTTACAACCACATTGCTCTAAAAGCATTTTGACAGCACTGGCCTGAAGCCTTTCTTTTTAATAATGGTTAAGGCTTTTATTTTCATTGAACAGCCACTAAGAAAACTGAGGTTCAAAGAGGTCAGATGGCTTAATTAAATTCCAGGACTCCATACCTTTTCTTTTGTCTCCCTTTCTACATAACAGCAACTTCCTGTTCCTTTCAGCAAATTTTCCTGTTACACTATCCACTATATTTTCAGAACATAGATGTCACTTACTCACAAATTACTGATAAATGTTTTCTAAGTATTGTTTTAAATAACATAGTCAATTCAGCTTGAGATACTGTACATCAGGATAGCAAAATTTTAGACAGTTTCACTTCTGAATGATTCTAGCTTTCAAAAAATTATAGCATATAATTATAACAATTCTCACTGGATAGGTGGCCCATGCCTATAATCCCAGTTCTGGGAGAGGAAGAGGCAACAGCATTACAAACTCAAGGCTGCCCTAGGGAATGTAATGAGACTGAGTTTCAGAATAAAATTAGAAATGCTGGGATAAAGTTCAGTGACACAGTCCTGGTGTAAAATGCACAAGACTCTGAGATCAAGCCACTGAATCAGGAAAACTAAAACTAGAGTACGTTCAACACAAGTTGGGCCGGTGCCACGTGCTACGGTTTAGCTCAAGAATGGCCTATGAAACTTCCTTGCCCTCAGAAGTGGGGATTTTCGGAAAGTGACTGGATCCAAGGGATACCACAGCTGAATGCCATACCATGAGGTGGAAGCTGGTCTGAAGGGGCAGGCGAGTGCCATCTAAAAGTGTCCCCTCCCCTGTGCTTCCGGGCAGGACCCTCTGTTGGGCCACCTCTCTTTGGAGCCCGCACAATAGACACAAAAGCCTCCACAAACATGAGCTCAAATGAATTCTTCCTCTCTTAAATTACAAGCATTGGATATGGTGTCCCAGAAATAAAAATGTGACTGAAGAAATCCCTAAATTTGATCGTCAAAATGGTTGCCATTAAGTTCTACATAATCACAAAAATGCCATAAGACACATATTTTCTATGATTTTATATCTTCCAGGCAAATAATTAAATGTTAGCTATTTCTGTATGACAAATAAGTACATTAGAATTTGTCTATATTCTGATTTAGCCAAAATATTTTTCTTAATGAAATTAACTCAGGGGCCTGGCAGGAAGGCTCAGTGGTCTAAACCACCTGCTTAGGAAAGCTTAGGAGGCTTCAGGGACCATAGTTCGATCCCTGCAACTACATGCTGCACCAGCCCTGACCTCAGTGCAGGCTGAGCTGGCCATAAAAACAAATAAGCAAACAAACAAAAGTTCTGAAACAAGAAAAAAATAAATAAATGAAATTTTTTAAAAAATAAATTAACTCAAATTATTTGTTTGCTAGCAATCTTTTAAAATTTCTATTAAAATTAATACTTACAATATCTTCTTCCAAGACTAGAGCATTTTTGGAAGAAACGCTTGAATGTCTCTATCTCAGGCTCTCACCATACAATTCCAAAGTGTGGAGGGAGAAAACCGAGAGTTACTGTGATCTGGGAGAGCATATTAGCCCTGGCACAGTGCCTCTTCCTACAAAGTCAGGTCAGAAGTCACCTAGATCGAAGAGCAATGAAGCAAGACTGGAGCTCAGTTAAGGAAGGATGTCCCTCCAAACCAGACTTCACAGTTGGTTGGTTAAGAGAAGGATCTAGACTTCCACACGTCAGACCTGTGGTGGTAAGAGAATTGCTCACCAACAGGGAGTCCCTGTCTGCCTTCATTATTCTCCACTGACAGTTTGGTCCATCGAGGATGACTATCTCAGATAATAATGCCTAAAACTTTTGTTACGCTGTACTATGCACCAGGCAAAGTTGTTAGGTATTTTATATCTATTATCTTATTTAACCTCGCACAGTTATATAATTGAGGCAAGGACTTCGGTAAGGATGAAGGGTGAAAAAGATTCTGATAAACTTATAAATACATGTAGTTCTTAAAAGGAGAGCAATGGCAAGAAATTCTATAGGTGATAAATACACAATATAATACCACATGCTGAGAAACAACTTTATTTCTAAAATGGAACATTAAACATATGAAATATTTAAAATATGAAAAATATGACTGTTCTACAATTTCACACTGACTACACAAAAGCTGTGCTTATTGTGTCAGCTAAATTTACTATTAAGAATAACTCAGACATGGAATAGATACATACTATGAAGTGACTGATACTTTACCTATTCATTTAAGAAAATTTCACTATGTCAAATTACATCCATGATATATATTTTCTAATGAAGTTTAAGATTAAATAAATAAAATTTTACAACAACAGAATATGTTGTGTAATATATAATAATGTTGCAATACTGCAAAGCAAATTAATTTTTGGTGATTTGCTGATCTTAATTTTTAGTGATACCTCTAATTAGGAAATAATTAATTTAATTAAAACAATTCAGAAAAATTGACAAGCATAAGAAGATATGCCTTTCTGAATATGTATTAAAGAGTGACATTGTACTACATTGAAAACATTAAGGAAGGGGCCAGGGAAATAGCTCCATGACACAAGTGCCTGCCTGGCAAGTGCAAAGTCATGCGTTCGAATCCCCGTCTTGCAAAAAAGTAAAAAGAAAAAAGAAAAACATCAAAGATATATGATTCTTCGGGCCAGCCAACTAGCTCAGTGAATTGAAGCACACAAGCAAACGCAGTGGATAGGGGTTCGGTCCCGAGCCTACTGTGCCGGCCACACCCTAAGGGCACATTGAGATGGCTATTGAGACAAGACATGATGGTGTGCACCCAGATATATGATTCTTTATAGACTACATTGGGAAAATAATGCGATAAATTTATTAGCAAGCAACTTATTCCTTCTGCTTCTTGCATTCAGAAGAGTTGACATATGACATATTGATATTCAGAACTTGCATTTTTTCTTGTTTATGCTACCACCTGCTACATACATGCATACAAGAGCATAAACTTCATATATTTTATGCCTATATCTTTATGCTATGTAACAGCAGGCTTTCATACACTGTTTCACAAAATATGTACTCAAAAAAATCTCAATTTAATGAGTCACTGAGTATGGTTTTTTATTCATTTATTTTGGTCAAGCATAAAAACAGTCCAAAAAATATACTTTACTGAACATTTTAGCAAGTCCACGATTAAAATTTGTTTGTACAATATTATTCAATATCTTACAGTTCAAAAAACATTTTTATAACAAGTGCCATGCTGACATGCTGAATTATTTTGAAAGCTGTAAGCAAATTTTTTGCTGAGTCTATAAAATTATAATGCTTAGAGATGAGAAAACATGCACATATGGTTATAAATATTTTAACTATGTAATGCATAGGTCAAATAAGATGTTATCAAATTTAATAATTGCTATTAGCTTGTCTACATTTTATCCTGTAATTCATGTTTACTGTTTCATGTAAATAACAAGACTTTTAAATGACTGTAAAGAAAATCATAATATTAAGGCAAAAACATGTTTCAAAATGCAATACAGGAGCTGGAAAGATAGCTCAGTGGAATAACTACTTGCCTAGTAAACACAAGGTTCTGACTTTGATCCCTGGTACCACCACAAAAAAATCTTACATGATGAGCTTTCTATGCCATGGCCCAGACAGCTTTCTTAGTCTGCTAGTGAATAGCTATGCATTTTATTATGAGCTTCACATTAACAGATTAGCTGAACAGAGATCATGGCCTCAGTTAACAGAAACGCAGGTGTGTTTTGCATACTTTATGAATAATTTATAATCTATTTGAGCCAAATGATCTGTAGAGCAGGATTGCAATTCACATTCAGCCCTTCTGTGGATTTACTTCAAGTCCTCCAGCATGCTATGTGCAATTCAGACCAAGACACCTCCATCCCAGTACCTACCATGCCCGCAAAGAGCCTCCACTCAGCCTTTGAAGGATGGGCCTTGATACGCTAAAATAAAGTTACCACTTCTTCATGAGATCATAGCAGACAAACACAAACAGCAACACACAAGAGGAAACACTGAGCTTACAAATAATATCAACCTATAAGCGATAATACATGATAAAACACAGCATTTCTTTTCACAGACCCCCAAAATCAAGTCAGCCTGATTGGATAATCATCAAACCATTGGCTTCTGGGAATTTGTTCTCCTATAGTAATGAGAGGTTTTCTTGTCCCTTTCCAAAAACCCCCAATATACAGGTCTGGGTCACATATGTTCTGCTTTTTTAAGTGGCATTGAGAATTCAACTGAGGGCTTTAAGAAGAATAACATCTCTACCACCTCTCCCTCTTGGTTTCCCAATTTTGAGGCAGAGCCTCACTAAGTTGCCCTTGCTGGGCTAGAATTGCAACATTCCTGCCTCCCCACTGAAGTGTGCAGGGATTCTGCGCGCTTGCCAAGAAGCCCAGCTATGTCATGCCATGTATGTCAAATATGTCCTAAAATCTAGATGATGAAAACATTATTTTAAAGTATATATCCATGTAAGGTAGTATTTTAAAATTCTGACCATTATAATTCTGACCAGACTTGTATAAGAGAAAACATACAAATAGCAATTAGTATTATATCTTAGTAGTATCAATTATTTTAAAACTTCACCCATAATAAGCACATAACAAAAAGAGATAAAGAATTTTTATGATGGGGCCGGTGAGATGGCTCTGCAGTCCAAAGCACCTGCCTAGGCAAGCTTAGGCAACTGCAGGGACCACAGTTCAATCCCCCGCAGCACATGCTGACCCAGCCCCTCCCCCATGGCAGGCTGAGCCAGCCATAATGTAAACAATAATAATAATAATAATAATAACAATAATAATTTTATGCTGCCTATTATCCTAGCATGCATTCAGGATATAGCTCAGCAGTATGGCCACTGCCTGGCAAGAAGGGGTTCCTGAGTTTGATTCCTGCCTGGCCCCCATCCATAAAAGTTTATTACTCTAACAAAACTTTGAGTTACTTTCTATCTCAGGTAACATTGTAAGTAACACTGAAGCAAATTCAAATAAATTGGAACTGTTTAAAGGATCAAGACCGTCCCAGTTGCACAGTCAATTTGAGTTCTGATTTTCAAACAATTCTTAACTCTCTTGCCCTCATATTCCCCCATCAAAGAAACATTATAGAATAATGTTCTAACATAGCAAAGGGTTGATTTTTGTTGCTAATTAGGAAATCTAGCAGAATGTACGTGTACTTTAGAAATAAAATATTAGTTCTTAAAAATCTGTAAACTACTTTCAGCAATAGCTTCCTGAAGGAAGATGAATACACTCATCTTTAGCTCGAGGGTCAGAGGACACACACACATCCATGTGTCACCTAAAGAAATATATCCTTTTTATTATAACCATGTTTTCCTACCAAGTGAATGGTTTTCTAAGTTATCCAATATCCACATTCTGCTAACTGCACTTTCCCCCATGAATGCACATTTATAGTGTAATCTTTGTATAGCTGACAGCCGTTCAATGCATGTTTATTTCATCTAGTTCCTACAAAAATTCTATAAATAAATCTAAGGGCCAGCCAAATAGTTCAGCAGATTAAAGCACCTGCAAGCAGGTGCAGAAGCCAGGCATTCAATCCTCGGGCCTGAGGAGCCGTCCCTGTCCCCCAGGCATGCTGAGAGGGCAATTGAGACAGGTCGTAGTGGTGCAGGCCTGTAGTACCAGCTCTTGGGAGGCTGCAAACAGGTGGATCACTAATAGTCCTTTCTAGTAGAGACACCCTGAACACCCTGTAGACCCTTCTCTAAAAACTACCAAAAATAAATAAATAAAATACAAAATCTAATCTTTTTTAATAAATTACATTCAATATTCACTTAAACTGTGAGAATGTTAGGCTCTTTTAAAGTGTAGACTTCATTTACTTTTAAAATGTAAATCCCTTTATCCAAGGGACCATGGGAATACAAATTTATGGTTTCAGAGGTTGATAAATGACATGAATTATTATACTAAAAAGGTCTGATTTTGCAAATAACTTTTACCCAGCAGGATTAAATAGTATGAAAGTTCATTCCCCTATTTAATGATATTGATGTTTACATGTACTCAATTTCAATGAAGACAAAATAATTTGGAGAAGGTTTAGGAAAAAAGCCATCATTGAGAAAATGTTATTTATTCTCCAGCTTAAAAGATGAAACATTGATCCTTTCATTTCACTGTTGATGAAACAGTGCAAAGGAAGTATGTATTAGTGGAGTGGAACTTCAAATGTTGCTGCCTTTCAGATTCAAGGTATAAAAGAAATATATTCTAACTGCCTTGTTGACAAATTCCTCATGAGTAGAGTAAATACTACTCAATCCTGGAAGAACATTAGAGTCCCTGAAGGGAATCTGTGTTGAAAAATTATCCTTGTCAAGGGTCCCACCTGCAGAGGAAACCTGACTTCCTCTGTCTATGACACAGTGTTGAACTCACTATGTTTATAAAGTTCCTCTTGGCACTTTACTATGCAAAGTTATTGCCATTGCTGGAGCAGAACCAGCCGATATGAAAGGATTCCTGGCTCCACATGCCATGCAGGCTCTGGAACCTCAGGAGTGCCACGCCGGCCACCAAAACTGGGAATGATGGGGCACACCTGCAATCCCAGCACTGGGGAGGCTGAGACAGGGAGACCACTATGAGTCTAAGCTGTGTAGCAAGATCCTGTACCAAATAAATAACTTTTAAAATACTTACTAAAAAAATAGAAGAAAGATAAAATGGAAATAGAGCTTAGGAAGGGAAGGTGGGGTTGAAAGAAGAGAGCATAGAAAAGAGGAACCAAGATATATTTTTCTCAGGCACAACTGTATGGTAAATATAATCATAATGTATATTTAAACTATATCTATGAAGTTAATATCAATTTCAAAAATAAACTATATACACTAATTATAAAGAAGAGTATACATTAACTCAACTACTGGATACTTTATTATAATTAAGGCTTATATTTAAGGCTCTAGGGTTCATCTTCTTAATTTTTTTTCTTCTTTCAGAACTTTTGTTTATTTATTTATTTTTATGGCCAGCTCAGCCTGCCCTGAGGGCAGGGTTGGCACAGCATGCAGTACCGGGGATGGAACTGCAGTCCCTGCAGCTGCCTAAGCTTTCCTAAGCAGGCCTTTTAGACCACTGAACCATCCTGCTGGGCCCCTAGAGTTCATCTTTATATATGAAACGCTAACAGAAATTAGCTCCCCAAGACATCTTTGGAGTGTGGCACTGTAGTCATTATCCTGTAATCCCTTTGGCAGGAAATGAAACTGGAGCTCACCTCGGCCGACTCAGTGAATTGGTGATGCCACACCTCAAAATAAAACACAGAATTTTAGAAAGGGCTAGGGACCTAGCTCAGGGAGAAGGCCCAGAGGTCAAGCTCCACTATCACACGAAAACAAAGCAAAACAATTCCTTTAGGGGCTCATATAAAATTTGACTAAATGTTAGATGTTCTCAGAGGTTCTAATACATCAAAAATTATGTAACGATGTTAGTGGAAAATTCAGAAGAAAAGGATGATTCCTTACATTTAATGGTACCCTAAGCAATCCAGAAAACAACAATACACACCCATGCCATCATATCCCCATACACACAATCAAAATCCTTAAGTCATCTGGGGAGAGCTTAAAAAACTTGGTCATCTTACATCGACAATTGTGGCTATCTAATAAATAACATACTTGCTTCATAAGGTATTTCTAGATGTCTTCCAGAAAGGAAAAGAAATACAATTACTGAATCTTGTAGCTTAGAAAGAGTTTGCCTCCATCACTGCACTAAGGGTAAGAGCAGCGCCACCAAAGTGCCTTTCTTTCACTATTTCTTCTGTGTTGAGAATTTTCTATTTTCCTTCAAAGGGTTACTGTGACGGAAACAGGCTTCCACTTCTATGTGGACCTGACCCATGCACAGTAATTAAAAGAATGGCTTCCCAGCAGAGAGGAAATATGGAACGTTTCCCTAGAGAAGAACAGTGACCTAAGTCAAGTCCCTCCTACCTGAAAACTTTGGAAAACTTTATGAACTAACTAACTAAACTAGCCCTCAACGGTGGCCCTGAGTAACCATAGCCTATGTGCAACAAACAAGACGTGTTTATAAGTTTCTTAATTGGTCCACACTTAAAAATAATTCCATGCTCAAAGTAATACATGTGAGAAGTTACCAAAACATATGATACATATTAATATTTAAAAAGCAATCCATTAGCATAAAGGACATGATACCTCTCAGCTTGCTCAGAGCACTCGCTTTACAAACACACTTGTCCCATCATTCGTGCCACGTCCTGAGGCAATTCTGGAAGCTCCCTTCTATGGATTCCTTTAGGCAGTGGAAAAAGGACAGTGGATACTGTCACCAAGGACCGGCCAACAGAAAGGTAGGCAACATATGTGGAGTCCTCACCACTGTGCTGGCCAGACCTGACACTGAGAATACTGGCCTCTCCAAAAGTTCAAACAACCATGACACCTTTGAGAAACCTTTTCAAATTGATGTCACCTACTGAGCCCCCGATGAGCATGGTAGTGAAGGCACTCACAAAGATGGGGCTTAGAAATACTTCAGAAGGTGGCACAAATGCCAGGATCTGTTGTGGAAGAAAGAGTATTTTGTGGGGTTAACACCGTCATTTATTGAATTTTTAAAATAAAAATATGCATGGTATCATTTGATCACACTACATAACTTCATATTCATTAACAGAATTTTCAGTGAGTCCACAAATACCAATACAAATTCTATTTTTCAGGTTAAGATGGAGAAAAAGAAGAAGTGAGATTTATTATGTGTAAACAGCTCATGATGAATGTGGTCATTAAATGGAAAACATGTACTAAAAAGTAAGTTGATTTATTTTATTTTTCAAAATAATGTGTGTGAGGGTCTCTGTTTGCTTTTGTTCTTGTTTTGTATAGGATTTCACTACACAGATCACACACATAGCAAGCCTCCTGTCTCAGCCTCCCCACCACTGGGACTGCAGGTGTGCGCCACCATGCCCAGTTTTGGGGCTGGCACAGTGCCCCCCGGGTTTCCTGGGCCAGCATGGCCTGTGGTACCAGGGTTCAAACTTGGGACCCTGCACAGGCTAAGCAGGTGCTTATGCATCTGAGCTATCAACCTGGCCATGAATACAAAACAGTGATAGTCAAAAATAGCATTAGAAATGAAATAAAATTTTTAAAATTAAATTAAAAAATAGATTTTGAGTAGCATCTAATGTGAATTTTAAGGGTAATATTTATGAGACCAAGAGCACCAACAAGCCGGTATGAGAAATGTATTTCTTCTACTTCTTTTCAGAATTCTTATCATTTATTTAACAAACCATTTTGAGTGGTTCAGTGGCAGACAGAATTGTGCTTGGTGAAAGTACAGCAGCAAACAGGTGAGCTATCTGGCCTCCAGGCATTTAGACTTTAGGAAAGCAGAAAGGTGACAAAAAAAAAAAAAAAAAAAAAAAAAAAAAAAAAAAAAAAAAAAAAAAAAAAAAAAAAAAAAAAAAAAAAAAAAAAAAAAAAAAAAAAAAAAAAAAAAAAAAAAAAAAAAAAAAAAAAAAAAAAAAACAGTACACAGAGTATGTGAAATGCAGATGCTAAGGATAACAATAAAATCATGAATGAGTCAGTGAATGTACCTGGGAGGGAACAGAAATATTAGAAAGACAGGCAGGGAAAGTCACTGTGAAATTGTGATTTCTTGGGAGCAGGGCCAAGAGACTTAACTATTGTAAAATAAATGTGATGAATCACCTCGAAATGGATGTCATTAAAGTGATGGTTACGCTTCCTCCTGAAGTGGACACTGTAGACTTTTCACTTCAGCTGTAGATAAAATTGCTCTGCCCTCTAAGTGACAGAAGATTGTTTTCATTGTGATTGGCACTTTTCTGCATACATTTAATTATGTCAAAAAAGGAAAGTAGTCCTACTCGATTTTCACCTCGAGCTTTGCCCTAGAAACTTTGGACTTTCAGAAACTTTTGGTAAAAACCGCCAAAGGTGAGAGTTTTGAAGAAGTAGCAGCCAACAGCACATCCACTCAAAGAGAACTAAGAAGTATCAGCTTCCGTTTATTTGGAACTTTCTATGTTGATTTCCTTAGTAGTGCTTCCTCAGGAGTGGAAGAGGACATTTGCTACCAGATCACACAGAATCAATCTGTGACCAGAGACATTAGAATGACAAAGTACTAGAAAACTGGCAACTACACTCTGTGCTTCCTGATTTTCAAATTCATTCCCAGTTAATTTTGTGACCCTAGCTCCCCTCTCCATCCTCAAATGAAATAATTTCTTTGTATTTTCAGAAACAGAACAAGTATCTTATTATGGCTTAAATTGGCATCCCTTCCCCCAAACACCAAGTATTCAGAAGAGGGGTTTTGGACTATCGGGTTTATAGTACGGGGCGCTGGGGGCGTCAGCAGGAAATCTCCACTGATGAGTGCACCAGCGGTTAGAAGCGGTCGCTGCCGGCAAGGGAGCTCTCTGGGGTGTGACCGGTAGAGGGCGCCCGTGCACCCTCCACTCTGCTGGTCACACAGGTGAGCAGCTTTCCTCTTGCAGGGCTTTCCACCTGTTTATTTCTGTCTTGGCGTCAACAAGTCATGGGCAGGGTTCCTTGAAGCATCAAATAAATTAAACCTCTTCTCCATTTCAGTTGTGCGTACGGGGTTGCCCTGTTCCAGCAACAAGAAAGCTGCCCAACACAGCTCGGCTGTCAGGACTAAGAAGAGGCAGGGGTTGCGGAGGAGCTGGGGTGGGGACTGGCAGCGCCACAGTGTGCGCTCCAGACTGGGCTCCTGCGAGCGGCCTTGAAAGTTTGGACGTGATGTCAGGGTAACAACTGTCATAGCTAGAAATGCAAGGATACCGTCATGAATTGAGGTCTCACCAAAGAAGAGGGGCAAAGCCCCAAAAGAAATAAACATTGGAGAA
>PVJA010018416.1:0-40002 GCA_004027025.1 Myocastor coypus | reverse complement strand
GGAGGAGGAGGAGGAGGAGGAGGAGGAGGAAAGATACTATAGTACTTTCCGGCACCGTGTGATTTCCCTTGGACAAGGCCTGTGGGTCAGGCCAGGCAGAGTGGCTTACACAGTCCCTGAAGCACACCCTAGCAGGCCCCAAGGGTAACAGGGGCAGGACTGCACTGCTTGGCCCCTGTATCAGGCTTCCAGATATTTCTGTTGATGCTTTCTGTTTTAACTTTAAGACTGGCCTGTAATGTGTAGGAAGGATTCCCCGCTCCATCGGCCTTACTATTCACTTCCTGTTTTGGATCGTCCCGGTTCTAATTCTTCTTAGTTTCAGTACTGGGGATTAAACACAGGGCCTTTGTACCAAGAAAAATGTCATATAAAAAAATCAATTTCTCTTTGTGTATAAAAGGAATATTACAATTAAAAATGTAATAATCTCCTTAGCCTTCATGATTCTCTATTGCTATGAAAAATTTCATACATATAGGAGCTATATAAGTATGCAAATTAAAACATATACTATTACTGCCTGCTTAGGCACGTGCGGGGACTCGGGTTCGACCTCCAGCAAGCCATGCCAATGGTGACTTGAGACTGGGCGTGGTGGCCTTTGTCTACATTGCATACCTCTAATGTCCCTTCTCTGCATAAATATGACACCAATTTAATCGTAGCAGCTTCTCACTGAGTCTAGATACTCATGCAGGTCTTGCTGTTCCTCCTCTCCTCTAAGCTGTCTTGATCTTGTTTCCTTTCTCATAAATTGAATTAACACATGGTTTGAGAAGTTCTCAGTATTTCTGTAATACGGAATTCACCCACCTGCCCATATCACTCCAAAAGGCCTTACTTCCCTTCAGTAAAGTTTCTTGAATTTCTATGTCTTTCACATCTTTTAGACCTTAATGACTTATACTCTTATTTCTCTTATGTTAGAATTTATTCTAAACATAATTATCCTAAATGTTTTATTGTATAACTTAATTTGCTTTAATATAATCATAAGAAATACATCAGAAATTCTTTCTAATGCAAATAGTTTAAAGACTCTTTGGGCCTATAGATATGGGCCTGTGTGTGTAAATAATATATATCCAACATTTCAAGCCTCCCTTCAGATCGAAGAATTTATAGTGTCCATCCTTGGATGCTCTTGCATCCTGTACTATTACTCAGTTTTATTTCTTTATTCTTGAATTTAGATACCTCAATTTATTCTCATATAACTGTTATCAGATTTACCCATTCGTTTTCTGTTGTCCTATTTATAATATCTTCTGTGGATAATTTTTTTTGCTAAAATACATTTTGTTGGTAACGCCCGCAACGGTCACCATGGAATAGGGAATAGACTTTCAGGATTTGCAATTGGAGTTGTTCATAACTCTGTAGTCAGGCTTTTAAAATCTGTAGGTGTGTGAGGAATTCCTTTGTCTTTCTATCTGCTCATCTCTGTAACTGAAAGCGTGTGTGTGTGTGTGTGTATATACACACACACACATATATAATATATATATATATATATATATATATATATATATATATATATATATATATATATATATGTATGTATCTTTATTTCTTGTTATTGGGTCTAACATATAGAAAACTTTTGCTGAATTTCTCACCCACAATATATCAGCAATTCATATATTTTTCGTTGTTTCTAGTCTTTATTTAAATCTCTATGTAACTTTTATGCACCTTCAACTTTTATGCAGAGCGCAACAACCACAGTTCAATCCCTGGTGTGCTATGCCGGCTCTGCCCCCAGAGCATGCTGAGATGACAATTGAGACTGGGCATTGTGACACACTCCTGTAATGCCAGCTCTTGGAAGGCTGAAAATAGGAGAATCACTACCACTCTGATCTCTGTAGTAGGCCCCTGTAGCCCCTTACCAAGTGCAAATATATCTCTATATCTATATCTATGTATCTTTTATTTACCCATTTATTTTTTTGTTTTTAAAAAAATTATTTTTGTCAGTACATTTTAGATACACATAATGATCACACTCACCATATAGAATTTGTACCTGTACATAATATATCTTGATTCTTCTTTTTTTTTTCATTCCTCTTTTCCTCTATTCAATCCACTCCCCTCCTTACAAAAGCTGTGTTTCTGTTTTATCTTTCAACCCTCCTTTTCCCTTCTTTCTTTTCCCCTCCACTCTCCCTAGTTCCCCTCACCCCTAGAACATTTTCTTCTTATTTTTACAGTCAGTTTCTCACACCAGAGACCTTGTGATATTTGTATATGTGCGTGCAATAACTTTATTTATTTATATTGTGGCCGGCTCAGCCTGCCCCGGGGGTGGGGGCTGGTACAGCATATGGTGCCGAGGATCGAACCGCAGTCCCTGCGGTTGCCTAAGCAGGTGTTTTTAGACCGCTGAGCTGTTTCACTAGCCCCTTATTTCTCTTTAGACTATGGTCTCAAGGTGTATCTGCTTATCTGGAAGTCTCAAATTTAGCATTCTTTATAGCAAAGTAGTGCTTCATTGCATTGAACACACACACACACACACACACACACACACACACACACACATACACACACACCTTGGTCTGTTCATCAGTTGATGGGCATTTGAGCTGTTTCCAGGATTTAGCTGTTACAAAGTGCCACTATTAACATGGACATGAATACATAGCTTCAGTATCATGCTTTTAATTTTGGGAGGAAGATATCAGGAAGGAGAATAACTCGTTGAAATAGAACCTTTACTTATACTTTGTGAGGAACGCCCTCCCTCATTGATTTCCACACTGGCTGCACCAGTCTACATCCCACCAAGAGTGGAGAAAGGTTCCTTTTTCTCTACAGCCCCTCCAACATTTGCTATTGGGTGATTTCTTGATCATAGCTATTCTTCATGGGTTAAATGGAATCTTAGCACTGTTTTAATTTTTATTTCTTGAATTACCAGCGATATTGGACAGTTTTTCATGTATTTAGTTGCCATTTTTATTTCTTCTGAGAAATATCTATTCATTTTGAATGCCCATTTTTGGATTGTGTCTCTAAATTTAGGGTATATGATTTTTTTTTTTAGCTCTTTATATATTCTAGATATTAGGGCTTTAAGGATCAATTGGCAAAATATTTTTCTCACTCTAGGTTTTCTTTTCACTCCACTGATCACTTGTTTTGCTGTTCAAAAGCTTTTTAATATAATTACACACCAGTTGTTGATACTTTTTGATATTTCCTGTTCAATTGGAATTCTGTTCATAGTCTTTGCCTACATCTATATATTCAAGAACTCTACCTGCTGAATTTTTCAGAAGATTTGTTGTTTTTGTTTCAATATTTAGATCTTTGATCCATTTTGATTCTACTTAGTGCACGGTAAGAGATATAAGTCTAGCTTTAGTCATTCACATGTGTAAAGCCAATTTTTTTTCAGCCCCATTTATTAAAGAAGCTGTCTTTCTTCCAGTGAATATATGTTGGGAGTTGTTTCTGCATCTCTTTTTCTGGCTCATTGATCTCTGTGTCTGTTTGCTGTTGGTTGGTTGGTTGGTTGTTTTATTTGTTTGTTTTGAGTTTTGCCAGCACCATGCTAATTTTAACACATTAACTTTGTAGCCTAATTTCAAGTCTGAGATTGTGATACCTTCAGCTTTATGGTTGTTGACTGGAACTGCTTTTGCTATTCCAGGTCCCTTCCTGGTTCCAAATTAATTTTAAGATTGTTCTCTCTAGTTCTGTGAGGTATGCCATTGCAATCAAAATTGGGGCTGCATTAAATCTGTATAACAGTTTTGGAAGTGTGACTATGTTTACTATATTGGTTTTGTGTATCCATGAACAAGGGATACCTTTTTATTTTCTGATATCTTCTTCAAGCTCCTTTTTCAGGGTACTGTGATTTTTAATGTAAAGATCTCATAGCATCCTTTGTTAGGGTAATTCCTAGATACTTCAGTCTTTTGGATCCTATTAGGAAAGATACTGTTTTCCTAATTTTTCTCTCACTGATTTTTTTATTAGTGTACATAAATGCTACTGACCTTTGAGTGTTGACTTTGTATCTAGCTATGCTACTGCATATGGTTATTAAACCTGGAAGTAAGTCTTTTGGTAGAATTTTTTGAGTTTTCTACATAGAGTATCATGCATCCTCACATAATAATTTCACTTTTTTTTTCTATCCTTATTCTCTTACTTCTCTCTCTTATCTAATGGCTCTGGCTTACGTTTCCAGAATTACATTGAGGAACAGTGCTGATAGTCATATCCTTGTCTTCTTCCTGATGTGAAAGTAAAAACTTTCAGTTTTGGGCTATTTAGTATAGTGTTGGCTGTTGATTTGCTATTGTTGGTTTTTATCAGACTGAGATAAAGACCATCTATTTCAATTTTCTGTATGATTTTTATCATGAGTGGGTTTTGGTCTTTGTCAAATACGTCCATTTGTCCTTTGCTCTGTTAATATAATGTACTAATTTATTGATTTGGGTGTGTTCATCCATGCCTGTATCCCTGGGATGAACCCTATTTGGCCATGGTAAATAATATTTTTTATGAATTGCTGCATTGTTTGCTGGTATCATTGAGAAATTTTAGGTCTATGTTCTGAGAGAGACTGGCCTGTAAGTCTCTTTTTTGGTTGAATCCTTCTCTGGTTTCGATATCAAAGTAATTCTTGCTTCTAAGTATGAGTTTGTGAATATAGTTTCCCCTTTAATTTCATTAAAATGTTTGAGGAGTAGTGGCATTATATCTTCTATAAATTTCTTGTAGAATTCACCATTAAATCTATTTGGACCTGGGTATTTTCTTTGTTGGTAGTTTCTTAATTACTCCTTCATTTTCACTGATACTGGGTTAATTAGAATTTTTATATCTTCTTGATTCCCCATTATCACTTCATGTGTTCCTAAGAATCTGCCCATTTTTTCCGTGTTTTCTGTCTTATTAGGAGACAGCTCTTATGGTAGTTATTAATGATCTTCTGGATTTCTACAGGATTCCTACAGATTTTACCTTTTCTACTCCTATCTGCATGAGTTTGAACCTTTGCTTTCCTTTTTACAAGGATGTAGTAACCTTGTTTGTCTTTCATAACTAGTGTTGGCCTGAAATCCACCTTGTCTACAAATAAAATAGCCAAAATCCCCCCCCCTTTTTTTTTTCTTTTTTTTTTTTTTTTTTTTTTTTTTTTTTTTTTTTTTTTTTTTTTTTTTTTGAGGTTCTTGTCACACTGAAAAGAGTTTCACGTCTTTTGGTATTCAGTCTGTAAACTTCTTTGTTTTATGCTTTAAACTATTTTCAGAACTGTAAGATTCCATCCTATATTTTGTTGCATTTTTTAAAATTCTCCTAAAGAGAATAGAAATTAATAAACATTAGAAACAATACAGAATTTCACTAAACATGATGATGCAAATTCAACAATGATTATTACAAATTTCTTTTTTGAAATAAATGTGTTTCTTGTATGCAGCATATTGCTGGATATTGCTTCTTGATCCAGTCTGCCAGTCTGTTCTTTCAATTTACTTATTTCTCTCTCCTTTTCTTTATTGTTAAATTGAGACCATTAATGTTTATTTTATTTATTTTATTTTTATTTATTTATTTTTTTTTTTTGGTAGGACTGGGGTTCAAACTCAGGACCTTGCACTTGCCAGGCAGACACTTGTGCCACAGAGCTATCTACCCCACCCCTGAGACCATTAATGTTGATGGTTGTATTAACTTATCATTGTGATGTAGTTTTCCTGTCATTGGTTCTCTTCTTTCTCCTCTGCTGCTTTACTGGTCTTACCTACTCAATTCATTCTGTTGGGATTTATAGAGCTGTAGTCTTCATTAACGCTTTCTAGAACGTCCTTCAGAGCATTTTGGAGTGCTGATTTGTTGGTCATGAATTTTTTCAGGCGTTTTTTTCTCACACAAGTATCTTGTTTTTTCACCAATTTTGAAAAATAATTTTGCAAGGTACATTAATCTGGATTGTAGGTTGTTTATTTTCAGGGTTTGAAATGTTTCACTTCAAGATCTCCTGGACTGAAGGGTTTGTGTTGAGAAATCTGCTGTAGCCCCAGTAGCATGTTTCTTAGTGATTTATTTCTTTTCTCTAACAGCTTTTAATGTTTGCTTCCTATGTTGAGTTTCTGGAATCCTGGCTATTATATACTTTTTTTTATTTTTATTTTTGATTTATGGCTAATTGGAGCCCTGTGTACTTCACCTGTGTGCCAAATTCTTTTTCCCTGCTTGGGAAGGTTTTGGCCATTACTTTTTTTTTCTTGGCTTTTTGAGACAGGGTCTCGCTATGCAGTTGAGGCTGGCCTTGGGCTCACTTTGGTAGCCCAGGCTGGTCTCAAACTCACACCGATCCTCCTGCCTCAGCCTCGCGAGTGCTGAGATTACAGGCGTGCCCAACCATGCCCGGCATGGCCATTACTTCTTGGACAAGTTTTTTTTTAATGCCATTTTTTTAAATGTCTTCTGCTTTTTCATTGAATCTAATCCATTATTATTTGCATCATCTAGAAGCTATGGGATTGATAATCTTTTTTGGCACCTTGCTCTTTGTAAGAGATCTTTCTTTTCACAATTGCTAGCTGTAATCCTGTCTTCTAGATCTGACATTCTGTCCTTGAATTGCTTCATTGTGTAGCATTTACTTTTAATAGAAATTTTAACCTCTTGGCTATCAGATTGAATTTATTTCATTCTC
Organism: Myocastor coypus; assembly: GCA_004027025.1. Lineage (NCBI taxonomy): Eukaryota > Metazoa > Chordata > Mammalia > Rodentia > Myocastoridae > Myocastor > Myocastor coypus. The sequence continues at coordinate 33,308 of PVJA010018416.1, read as the reverse complement.
ATTTCTTTCCTAAATTGGGCATTCAGGGTTTCTTTTTCAATATATATTATTTTATAGGGAAGGGACTACAAGGTGTTCGGGGTCTCACAAGTAGATCGAACTCATAGTGATCCCCCTGCTTACAGCCTCCCAAGAGCTGGGATTATAGGTGTGCGCCACCTTGTCCAGTCTTAATTGCCATCTCAGCGCGCCCCCAGGAGAGAGCTGGCACCGCACGCCTGGGGATTGAACCCCTGGTCCCTGCACCTTTTTGCAGGCACTTAAATTCTGCTAAGCTATTTGGCTGGTCCTTCTGTCTATTTTTTAATTTGTATCGCCTCTAGATTCAGTAATCATGTCCTTCATTACGGTCATCATTTCTGAAGCTATCTGAGAAATTAGCTTTAATTTGATTCCTTTTAGACCCTCATTCATTTGCTTTCTTACCCCACTATTGCTGCTTCAGAGCTCAGATGGGTGGCTTTGGAAGGGCTCCACCTCATGGGCCCTGGGTTTCCCTTTGGTTGCTCTTGTGTCTCCTTATGTTTTTTTTTTTTTTTTTTTTTTTTTTTTTTTTTTTTTTTTTTTTTTTTTTTTTTTTTTGTTTGTGTTTGTTTTTGTTTGTGTGTGTGTGTGTGTTTACTTTAATTCCTGTTTCTATGCTTATAAATTGTTAAGGGTAGCCATCTTCCTTGTTAGTACTGAGGACCTTAGGGAATGACACCTGCTTCTCGGAGATGTCTTCCAGGTGTAGCTGGCTTTTGGGTTTTGAGTCTGTTGCAAGGTCCTAACTCTTCAGTTTATTGGGGATGTTTCCTATAAAAGGCTCCAGTCAATATCTTCTAACATCGTCAGTTCTGCTGATAATCCACTACTGTTATGGAATATTGGACTATATATACAGCTACTGTCTCTTAGTTAATAAGAAGAAAGATTTGTACTAATGGTGTTTAGAAAAGATATCCTCTGTACATCTTGCACTGTGAACAGCTACTATGGAGATAACAATATGCATTGTATTCATTAATATAACTGTCCTGCTAACCTGTCTTGAAATTCTCATTGTTATTTCTTTCTCATTAAAATTAATAAAATAAAAAAGTAGGAATGTATTGTTTCAAAAGTAAGATAAGATCTTTGTACAATATATTCCAATAAGTAAAATAATATAAATGCTTGACTTTCCTTAAATTTTTAAGCTAAAATTCAGATTTAAGGGACAAGTTACTGGTAATACACAGAAAAACAAAACAACTCATGTTAAAAAAACAAGGAGCTATCTACAGTGCACCAGGTTCTGAACTGCCTGCTTGACAAAAATGCAACATGGCCTAGTATTCAATATCTAGTAATATATCCTTTTATGAATAAATTTAATCTTTTAAGGTCATAAGGAATATAAAAATTGAATTAAATTATGTTACTGTAATGTATTTGTAAATCATATGAGAGGTTCTGGAAATAACATGATGGGTGCCCTAGGTATAATAGCTGTATAGAGGGATGTGGAATGCAAAGTAGGAATTAGTGTTCTGAAGAGTCTGTTTGGTTCCATCAAACATAAGAAAATCAGGCCAGTAAGCAGCTGCTTGATAGTGTGACTAATACCAATACTAATGCCATGAAGCCCAACTTGAAGGTCTTTTCTCTTCACAGCAAATTCTTGTACTTGATTACAAATATATCCATGTATGATTCATTATGAGACAAGGTATCATACAGTACATATTCCAAGACATTTTACAGGTACCTCTAGTAAGTTGAATATTTGTGATATATGTAGAAGTGTACCATTTATTGTCTAATAAATCTTCATCATATTATGCTCTATTTTTTAATAAAACAGTTATCAGATATCCAGCCTTTTAATGTATTGTATAGAGCAGGACTTGCTCTGTTAGTATTGCTCTATTTCTATTATTGCTTCCAATAATTTATAATCATATGTGCCAGTGCCTACTTAAGGTTTATAAGCTCATTCTGTTTTGTCAACTCTACAAGGTATTAAGAAACCTCTATGTATTTAATTAACTGGGGTTTATTCCGGTAATAGTATGTTACTACCATGGCATTTTCTTATAAGTTATTATCCATGAATATATATTAAACAATTATGTTTCTCATTATCCATAAAACACTTACCAGAAGGGCCAGTGGTACAGCTCAGTGGACTAAGAGCTTGCTTAGGTAAGCACAGGGGCCAGGGTTCAATCGAACCCTCAGGCACGCTGAGCCAACAATGGAATCTGGGAGTGATGGCACATACCTGTGATGCCAGCACTAGGAAGGCAGAAATCAGGAGAATTACTACACGTCTGGGCTACATAATAAGACCTTGCACGCATGTGCACGCGCGTGCATGCGCGCGCCAACACACACACACACACACACACATAGAACCTTAAAACAAAAACTTCCATAGGATTCTTGATACTATTTTTTGGAGAAATATGGTGATGAATATACTTGAACACCTACCACCCTAATTTTTTAAAATTTCTCTTCCACATATACCTTCTTCCTAGTTGAACTCTGCTGCTCATTTGGGACCATTTTTATCTAATAGTTAGGATTACATGGTTGACTAACATAAAAAGGGAATGTCATAATAAACCATGGAAACTTAGGAATTTGTTTCACTGTTCTTTCAAATTTTGTATTAAAATTCTATTTTGAATGATCATATATGATTTGATTATATTTAAGGCATAACCAACACACAATTTCCTTATTTATTTTTGAAATAGGAAATTTCTTTCTTTTTTTTTTCTTTCAGTCTTTTTTTTTTTGTTTTGTTTTGTTTTTGAGACAGGGTCTCAGTATGCAGTTCAGGCTGGCCTTGAACTCACTTTTGTAGCCCAGGCTGATCTCAAACTCACTGCCTCAGCCTCCCAAGTGCTGGGATTACAGGCATGTGCCACCACCCCCAGTTGGTTATATATGATTTGATTATATTTAAGACATAACCAACACACAATTTCCTCATTTATTTTTGAAATAGAAAATTTCTGATATCTAAGAATCTTAAAGACAAAAACAGCAAAGAACCTTCTGGAAGTCTTGCTATTTATGAAAGTCTGTTTGACTCTATTATCACTGTTGAAATTTTTGTGTGATCACCCAATTACCTGCTCTCCAAAGCTAGGGTGTCTGCTGTAGGTGTGTTCTTCTCCTTGTGTTAGACTCATCAGCACGGTGATAAAAGAAGCTCAGAGAATTGCTTTTTCTGATTGTTTTCATATTCTGGGCAGAGAAGCAATTCCTTCATAAGACAATCTACAAGCAGTGTGTGTCAAAGGATTAACAAAAGTCTTATGTTTTATTGCTTGGCTCCAGTCTTACCTCCTGCAGTCCCAGGAGAGGCCTTGACCTGACTGAGTGCCTGCAAGCCTCAAAAGCCAATGCTTCTGGAGTCGTAGAAAAAAATAACACCTATGCATGCACCAAGAGGGCAGAGTGCGATGGTTTTACAAAACAACATGCTGACACAATAACCCAGGAAGACCCAAGTCTGCCTTCTAAATCTGTTGCCTTCCTGCCAAGAAAAGCTACCTAAACTATAAGAAATACTTCTCAAGTAACTTTCAAAGCATAGCAACTGTTCTATAAACTTTGTTTTAGTCAGGGTTTACAAAAGAAAAGATTTAATGAAGGATGCATACTTTATAGGGTTATCAAGGATGACAAATATTTATAATATTAACCTGAAGAGTTCAATGCAAAAGAATGCAGGCGATCTGGCAACACACTAGACACCCAAAGAATTCAACTGAGGGCCTGGATCCCATGACAGTGTCCTACCCAAGTCAATCTGAAGACTGAGAGCCCACGACAGTGTCTTCTATGAGTCCAGCTGGAGGTCGAGAGCTCAGGACAGTGTCTTATGCAAGTCTGTGTCAAGGATCTGCCCTGAGAAGGCCCAGAGGTGACTGGCAGAAGCTAGAAAGTTTGCACCCATCTAAGAAGGTTCTGTGCTGGCCGGCTGAAGAGACAGATCTTCAAGGTCAGGACCCATACTGGGGATTAGCAGAACTAAACTGAAAATAGCCTTTATGTAGGTAAAATCAATGCTAGTTTATTGAAAATCTTTGCGATTAATACCAGAGTAGATTGTTTTTACAAGCTTACACTAATTGTATTCTTTGCATATTTGTCAAATACGTGTATTATAATTCAATGATTAGTAGTGTTTGCGGGTAAATCTTAAACTCTTCAGTTAGTACACTTGTTAGTTTGTTAGGGTTTCCATAACGAAATACCTCAGACCATATTTGTTTAGTTGGCCTAAACAGTACACATATATTTGCTTAAAGGGTCTTGTTGCCCACATGCCAAGGTCAGAAAGCTGGTTCCGTCTGAGCTCTCTCCTTGCTGTGCTAGGGGCCAGGGAGATAGCTCAGTAGAATAAGCACTTGCCTGGCGAGCACAAGGTCCTGAGTTCAATTCCTGGCACCACCAAAAAAAAGAGAAAAGAAAAGAAACTCAGTCTCCTTGCCGTGCCAATAATGGCCACCTTCTATCTGTGATCAGACGGTCCCCTCTCAATCTGTTTGTGTGCAAGCTTTCCTTTTATTTATTGTTAAAGTATACAAAATGTCAATAGGAAAAAATCAGCATTAGAAACAATGCAAACTTTCACTAAAGGCAGTAAGAGGAACCCAACAATGCAAACTTGCCTTTTGATGACATTCGTTACATTGTGTCTTTTGATAGCAATGCCTATGACGTCGTTTTACTTGAATCACCTCCTTAAAAACCCAAATGCAGCCATATTCTGAGATACTAAGGGCTAATATATGCAAAAATATCAACTAAGAAAATGTTCCGTGGTAGCAAAGAATTACTAAGAATAAATCATAACATAAATACTGGAATGGCAAATATATGACCAGAACCTCTAACAGTTTGGGGATAGTATGTCACACAAAGTTCTAGTATGTCGTAGACATGGATAGTGTCCATGACACTTACCGGTGGCCAGGTGACATGTAAGCATTATCCCAGGATGGCATCACAGCACCAAGGGCAGGGCTCTCCCATGAGGTATGCTTTTCATTCATTTTCTCACCAGAGGCTTTTAGAAGAAATAACATGCACTCCCATTTGTTCAGGGAAATCTAGTGGTGACAACAACATAGGGGACAGATCAGGGTCAAGAAGTGCACAAGTGATGTCCCATCTGAGGCTCCACTGGTGGCCCGGGGCGACACCCTGACGGGTTCACCAAACTGTGCTGGGTACTGGGGGAGAGAGAGCAGTTCAGGTGGCATTTTCTATTTCTCAGACAAGTGTTTTATAATCTTCTTTCCACTAGAACAAAACAGACACAGGTGACAAATCCCTGACACCAGAGACCTGGGAGAGGCTGGAGGGTCCAAAGCCCAGCCCCCCCGCCGCCCCCCCCCACATTGTCACTGGTTGTTTGGCCCCAACACACGGTGCCCACGATGATCCCTTAAAGAGCCATTTTCCTGGCCTCCCTGCGGCAGTTACCCCAGCCAGATCAGCAGAAGCCACACCGGTGATAACCTGAAATCATGTGACTACCTGGAACTGAAATGACTCCGTTTTACTGGGAAAAAGAAATCCATGTCTTAAATGATTTCTGTCAAATACCCTAATGGCTGATTCTGACATTGTCTGAAGAAAGCTGCCTGAAGCCCTCCTAGAAAGTATGCTCTGTACAGGTTGCATGTAGATTATTTTATTTTATTAATATTTTTGTCTGTACCTGCTTCACCCCAGAGCTCTTGCGAAGGTTATTTTAAATAACTTCTGAAAAATGCTAAATCATCTTCATATGACTGGATAAAGTTAGAAATATCAACGGAAGGCTTAAATAGACTTAACTTGCTTGAGAATAATTTATCTCCATCTAGGGAGACAGCTGAGTGGTCTAAGCACCTGCCAATCAGGCACAAGGACCCGGGTTCGATCCCGTGTACTGCATGCCTTGCTGGCCCTGGAACTCCAGGGTATGCTATACCGGCCACCAAAATTGGGCATAGTGGCACACGCCTATAATCCCAGTGCTGGGGGCGCTGAGATGGATCACTGAGAGACCAAGCTGCATAGTGAGACCCTGTAATAAATACATACATGAAAGATTCTTTAAAAGAATAATTTATCCCTGCTATTTAGTCATAATAAATAAAAGTATACTTCTCATGATACAATGAAACTTTGTGTTTTTCTAACTAACATATATATATATATATAATATTGTATTTAAGACAGGGTCTACAGGGTCTCACTATGTAGATCGGACTCATACTAATTCTCCTGTTTTCAGCCTCCCAAGTACTAGGATTATAGGTGAATGCCAAGATGCCCAGTCTCCATTGCTGGCTCAGCACATAACACATGCAGGGCTGACATGGCAGGCCAGGGATCAAACCCTGGCCACTGTGCTCTGTCTAAGCAGGCACTTTAGTCCACTGAGCTATCTGGCAATCCCTCTAATATCTATATTTAGTTAATGTTAGTCAATAGTAGAGCTGATCAGAAAGCAGCTGCCAGAAGACCTTGTTATAACCGTAGCCAGGTTCAATCGACAGTCTTACTCATAGTGACTAGATATTTATATGAACTTCCCATTTCATCCTTCTGGTAGACCCAACAGTATACAAATTCAAATCCCATTCTACTCACTAGGGAAGCTCTCAAGCTGACAGAGCACAACATACTACACAGAGCAGCATGGGTTCCTAGAAAGCTTTGCAGATTCTGTCTTACTACTTAAAAGCCTGTTTTTTTCGAGAGATGCCAGTGGTCTAACATACCCTAGATGGTCAGTAGATATGGACATCTCCATCTCTTCCAATCACCTCCCACCAGGACAGCTCTGTGGCCTGGTGTTTGGATTCTACCATAAGGTTAAGATTACTTCGAATCAACTGGAAGCACAAGGGAACTCTTATGAGACTTTTACCTACCATAAAATTTGAAAGAGGCTTAATCATGGCCTATGAATAATATTAATAGTATTTTATGAATCTCATTGAAAGCTCTTTGTGTGTCTTGGGGAAAGATTTAATTTAGGACAAAAAAAAAGTCCTAAATTCTCTAAGGCATATTATTTGCCTGGCCTGTGAAATCCAAAGTCATTCTTAAGCACAGCTAAATTCTTTTAGATTTAGCAAGTTAGAGCAGTCAGGATGAGTATGTGGTCTGAGGCTCTGTGTTCAGATTTAGCAAATTAATAGTTAAAGTTTTTGTTGATAGTCTGAAAAAGATGTTAAGTTTCTTATTTTAAAGCTAATTTAAAACATTATCATTAGAATAGAACTTAGGCTTTTTACACTTTGTTGTTTTAATTTTTTAAAATGTATTTGCTTGTTACAGGGTCTCACTATGCAACTTAGACTCATAATGATCCTCCTGTTTTCAGCCTTCCCAGTGCTGGGATTACAGGTGTGCGCCACCATGCTTGGACTCTGGCTAGCTCAGTCCAGTGCGGCCTGGGGGCAGGGTTAGCACGGCATATAGTGCCGGGGATTGACCTGAAATCTCTGTGCTTGCCTGAGCTTGCCTAAGCAGGTACCTGAGCTGTCTCACCAGCCCTGTGTTTTGCTTTTTACAAAAGAGATTATTTAAGATCAACTGAGTTTGGATGCATGAAAGGCACATCTAGGTAATGTTTGAAAAGAATTTGTGTGTTTGTTCATTTTTCATTTTATTTATTTATTTATTTATTTATTTATTTATTTATTTATTTGGTTAGTTAGTTAGTTAGTTAGTTAGTTAGCTAGTGATTGAGATGGGCTGTCATTGCTCTGGCTGACCCTGAGTCATGATTCTCCTGCCTCAGCTGTCAAAGAAGCTGGAGTTACAACATTAAAAAAAAAAAAAAAAACCTTAAATAAAATATTAGGGGCTGGGCTGGGGAGATAGCTCCATGGCACAAATGCCTGCCTCCAAGTGCAAGCTCATGACTAAACCCCAGTCCAATAAATAAATAAATAAATAAATAAATAAATAAAATATTAGTGTGAAAGTATAGTTTTCAAAGAGCTAAAATCGCACTCTCATGAAAATGGTAGAAAAATCTATGCCAGAGATCCTATATGATTCGTTAATTAATGAGGGAACTAGGACTATTCTGATAGATTCAAAGAGCATTTTTTAAGAAGCTAAGATATTTATAGGCAGTTTATCAAAGAAATGCTTACATAAGATATAAACTAGTTAATTAGATACCAGCTGGTTAATTTCTAATCATCACTCTTTATGGCCATCAATCCTTATGGTTATGTGCTCCATGATAAAAGAATTAGTTGCTTAGCTATTCACGAAAGTCTACAACATCGCAAACAAAATATGGAGTCTGTAATCAAGAGAACACAATAAAATGAACCAAATGTACCCTAGAAAATGGCTGGGGGGGCTCTTGCTCCTCTGTAACAACGAAAGATTATGTTGCTCCTTTTTCCATTGTGTAAAAAAGTGTAGATACATTTTTTTCTAGTTTAAATTCCAGTTTCCTGCACTGATTTAAGTATTCAAAGTTATGCAATGAATAATTCCTGGCTACTTTTCAACTTAAATATAAATAACAAATTTATCTTGTCTTCAACAGTATAAAAGGGAAATAAAAATATGCAAGCTATTATGATTAAAATGAGGGATAGTAATTCCTGGGGTGGCCAGGGAGTTTGGGTTTCTATAACGAATAGAATGCTACAAAGAAATAACATGAGTGATAGTTCACTGAAGAACAGGATAAAAAGCCTAGACTTAAGTCAGAAAAAACATGCCTCCAGCCCTCTCAGAATAAAAGCTTTGATGCCTTTGCTTCAATCTTCAGTTCTAAACTGGGTGCTTCATAAATGTTTATTATTAGACATGAAACATTGCAACTCGCTTGCTCCTGTGCATGTAGGCTAAGCAGTTTTATATAGATAAGCTAAAGGTTGGCGTTTGGAATAGAGAAAGAGAAGGACACAGGACTGTCACTTTCATAAACCACGTTTGATCCTGTGTGTGTCAGCGGCAACCTGCATGGGCCCTGGGGACGTAAGGTTGCAGGGCGCAGTGCTCCACTGCCCCTAGGCCTTGTGACTGCCGAGCACTGTGCAGCTGTTTGCTAAGCTGAACAGGAGGACCTGGTACAGCCCCAGGTATTGGGCCAGGGTTCAGCAGTCATGAAGAACGGCTGAGATACAGCCAGCCTGGAACAGCAGGGTGGGAAGGTAGGGCTCGGCATGAAAACAAATGGAGAAACACTTAAATGGGATATACGGTATATATAAATAGAGATAGATGGGTGGATGGGTGGATGGATGGATAGATAGATAGATAGATAGATAGACAGACAGACATCCCCCTTGGTAATTGTAATCATTATTTCCTGCAAACATGTACTAATTAATTTTTTTTAAAAATAAAAAGATTAATTAATTTCACAAATGAAGTACCAATCTCAAATCTAAGGAGAATAGAAATTCCCGTCTACTGAACAAAGACCAATTATGGAAGGTCAATAATTACTCAATTTAACAACAATAAAATCAGTCTATAACATTCAATACAAGTTTTGATCTATAATATAATAGTAATCCATGTTCATTGTTTAAAACAAATTCCTTGGGAAATATGATTTAAAACAAAGTCTTCTCCCAAACTAGAGTTTCTCTCCACAAAGTTAATAGCAAAAGAGAACATGCTCATTACTGAATCTGCATTAAATTATGATGTGGTGGGCAAGACACTCAGGGATAAGGAGACTGCAGAGGTAGGAAGGAGATGCCCCTCTCTTCTCTGTCTCTCTCTCTCGCTCTCTCTGCAACTATTAACTAATATTAACTAAATATAGATATTAGTAGGCTCGCCAGATAGCTCAGTGGACTAAAGTGCCTGCTGAGGCAGAGCGCAGCGGCCAGGGCTCGATCTCTGGCCTGCCATGCTGGCCCTGCATATGGTACGTGGTGAGACAGCGATGGAGACTGGCAGCTATCCAGAGAGAGAGAGACCCCAAAGAGAAAGCAAAGGTGCCTACTGTCCCTTCCAAACCATGACCTAAGATGGTAACTCGAGGTCACAAAATGGCAAGCCCTGCATCCTTAAAATGACTCGTAGGCATTTGAAAATGAACAGAAATTTCTAGTTGAACAGAAATTCTTGACAACACAAGCTTTCTAAACTAAAAGAGGGAAGGGAAACGCTGCAGTTTACTCTCAGTTCTCACCCCCGTTTTATTGATATTTGCATCTGCCATCGCCCTGAAAGAAAGTGCGTGGCACATCTTAGCAGAACGGAGAGAGAAGTAGAGCCACTTTCTCATTTAGGGGAATCTGTGTCGCTTCTATTAGATATTGTATTAGATATTAGACATTAGATAGCATATTTTATATGAATGAAAAATTTAGCAAATGTTTAGAACTAAGGTGTACTTCTCAGGAAAAAAATTAGGATAGTTCTAATTCACTTACTTTTTGTAACTTACTGAAAACCATCATACATGGGGCTGGGGAGATAGCTCCGTGGCTCAAATGCCTGCCTGGAAAGTGCAAGGTCATGAGTTCAAACCCCAGTCCCGACAAAAAAAAAAAAGAAAACCATCATACAAACATTGACAGCTATCATTTTGTCACACTACCATCTTTTTTACCTACTTAAAGGATGTTGAAAAATCCTCTAAATGTAATTTTTAATAGGCTTTTCTGTCTTATGCCACAAAATCACTCAGCAGTGATCTCCGTTTAGCAGATATATTAACATTATTCTGCACTTTTAGAACCATCACATTCTGCAGCGTTTTTGTGAGTTCTTAATTGAGGTAAAGGCGCTGCATTGTAAAACTGAGGAACTAAGAAATGATTGAGATAGACAGCACAGACAGATAGCAATGGCCTAAGGTGTGTAGTACCAAGCTGGGAGTCAAGTCCCTGTGTGGAAGACTCACCTAGCATAGTCACGGTCCTGTATCCTCCCCAGAGCTGCAAAACCTCTCTAGAAGGAAAGTCTATTAGTTTGGACAGGGACAGAAGCTAAATTTTGAACTTTTGTCAGGCCTTCTCACTGGCTGGAGAAAACCTTATGTGCAAATAACTTAGCGCTGGTACTGAAGGACTGTAGTTCTTCCTCCTCAGGGGGAGGCGCTTTCAGAGAGGGCGAGCTCAAAGCGAGAACCCAGCCCAGCGCGAACTTCCCTGAGCTCCCTGCTGGCAATCAGATGCCAGCCACAGGTGCACAGCCAACCCGGAAGGCAGCAGCGCGGGCTGGGCTGCGGCAGCCCCTTCCGTGGACCCGGCCATCGCGTCCGAGTACATAAGGGTAGCCACTGTGGCGTAGGTTTCCTTTATAATAGAAATAAACTGCTAAATTTCCATCTAAATTATGCTCCATGGAGAATATAATTTGACTGCTAGCCGTATCAGCATGGCCTGGAAGTGACGGTTACAGTAATGGCAGAGACGCAGACCTCTGCGAGACACTGCCGCTCACTTGGAAGGGCGTCAGAGAGCCTCTCGTTCATTGATGCCCTCCTCATCCTAGACCAACTGGCGCACGCTCCAAGAACAGTGAGCAGTGACCTGGATTTTCGTTGTCGTCAACTCTGATCGCTAAGTGCCATGAAGAACTGTATTCCTGGTTTTACCTCAGAATTAAGTCGTGGCATCTTCTTCCATCCTGAACTGTTGACGAAGTTGGAAAGCGCCTACCAAATACACGCCTGCGTTCAGAAGCTGTAAGACTGGGGAATGTTCCTCTCAAGTCTCACCTGTTGATCATTTGTTTTCAGTAGACCTATTCACTAAAACCCAAATTCCCAAGCAAAATATATCATGACATAGGCGATTTTAAATAAAAATTAAATATTTATAACACTTCAGTTCTATCTAGGGTAAAGTTCTTCCCCTTCTAAACATTAATATTTATTTAAAGCAGCCTACAGGGAGAAAAACGCAAAGTAGACACAGTTTCTGGATAGTATATTGAGCTCCACCGAATAATTTAATTCAGCCTGCATCGACTGAGCAGAGACCCAGAGCAAGGTGCTGCACTGCAAGGCTGAGGAAATAAGAAATGCATAAAGAAGAAAATAAAGACAGATACCCGGATGTCTAAAGTGTACACTGGCGTCTGAAGTTAAGCTTGGGGGCAGAGTGTGGAGCACTTACCCGGCATATTCAAGGCCCAAGTTTCCCCCACAGAACTACAGAAAGAATACATAAAATAAAAAGTGTGTAGCTGGATCTGAGTGCAATGCAAAGGCAGTTTTGTATGATTTCAGAAGGGGAAACTGAGTATAAAAATGGAATTAGTACCTTAATTTATAAGTCAGGCTAGGTATGCACCTGTAATCCCAGCAATTGGGAGGCTGAGGCAGGACCGAGCTGGAGACCAGCCAGAGCTGCAAAGTGAGTATCAGCAAGGCCCGCCTGAGCTGCATAGTGAGGCCCTATCTCAAAAAGATGATGAAAAAAGAAGTCAAATTAATATATATCCTTTTGTCTATTTATTGGGAGAATTTCTGCTGTGTGCCAGGCATTGTTCTAGTTTGCTGGGAATAAATTAGAGAACAAAACCAGATGCTTGCTTCCCTCAGATATCTGCATTACCTATGATATTTTTAAAAAATATATATACTTGGGAGTCTTGGAAGATAGCTCAATAGAATGAGTGCCTGCCTGGCAAGCACAAGATCTTGAGTTCAATCCCCAGTACCACAAGAAAAAATTATATATATATATATATATATATATATATATATATATATATATGTGGTACAGGCCACCACACCCAAACTAGGTCACAGGCTTAGCTCACCTACGGGGTGTGCATGGCATGGTATGCTGTACCTGGGATCAAACCCTGCTCCCTGCACTTGCCTAAGCAAGCACTTAGTCCCCTGGGCTGTACAGCCAGCCTTTGCATTACCTATGATTTCAATTTGGTAGAAGAGTCAAGCCTGGAGCAGACCTGAATCCAGGACTGGGAAGCTGAAGCAGGAAAGGAAAAAGGGGGCAGGAGCCGAGATATAGCTCAACAGGAAAGCACTGAATTCAACCCCCATTACTGCAGAGACAAAACAAAACAAAGCAAAATGCCCAATAAGAAATGGATAGCACATGCAGCAACATAAATGGCGTGACAAGAAATGAAATCGCGGTAGGATCGCAGTAGGATCGCACAAGGATTAAAGCAAGCAGGAGTGGGAATATAGGAATAGTGAGGAACCTACGTGGCTGGAGAGTAAAGTAAATATAACAATCAGTGGAACGCGGATTTTAAAAAATCAGAGAAACCAACGCGATAGCGTAAGGTCAGCAAAGGGCTTGGCTGATGGCCTTTCCGGGCACGATTAGTGCAGCAGGATGATCACCAGTCGGCATGAAAAGTGAAGCATAAACTAGAGAGGTGACCCCGGGGTTGGATGACGCCATTAAGAGATCACTTTTTATATTCCCAGGAAGGGCAGTGATAGATTTGGAAAAATGGTAATTCTAAGCCTTTAAAATATATGTATTTTTGCTTGAGATAGAATATTCTAGTAGAAATCTAGAAACAGAGTCTTCAAGGAGAGCTGGCCAGAAAATTCAGTGAGCTAAACACCTGCTTAGGCAGAGCGCAGCGGCCAGGGTTTGATCCTTGGCGTGCCGTGCCAGCCCTGTGCCTGGGGCACCCTGAGACAGTTGAGACTGGGCGTGGTGGCACGCCTGTAACCCCAGTGCTTGGGAGGCTGAATACAGGAGAATCACTATGAGTCCAATCTGGGTAATGAGATCCTGTAGTCCCTATATTAAATACATTAAAAAAAAAAAGAATGATCCAGGAGAAACAGCCTCATCATGCCCATAATTTAAAAATAGCTCAGGGGCTGTCAAGATAGCTCTGTGGCACAAGTGCCTGCCTGGCAAGTGCAAGGTTGTGAGTTCAAACCCCAGTCCTACAAAAAAAAAAAAAAAAAAGGACTATCTAAAACACATAAAATAAATAAAATAAAAGCCCAGATTTGCCCTGTGGTAAGTGTTAGAAGTGGACCACTTCTCATTATCAGAGGCAGAGATTATGGCACATTCAGCATATTAAAAGTTAAAAAAAGAGAATTCAGTTTTTGTTCAATAAAATGAAGTGAGAAATATCAAATCTAGTAGATAAAATGATCATTAGATGCACTAGCAGTCATATTTTTAAAAACAAATCCTAGGCTAATGGAAGGAGCTCTTGGAGGAAATTAGTGTGAATAAGCTTTTGGGTATATATGAAAATAAAGTGAATTTTCAGTGCTTTGTGTGAAGGTGCACATCCTCCGCAGACAGAAGCAGTGAGGTAAGGACTGAAGCGATAGGGCCGGCGAGATAGCTCAGCTGTCTAACGCGCCTGCTGGGCTGGCCGAGTAGCTCAGCAGGTTAAAGCACCTGCAAGCAGGCACAGGGGCCAGAGGTTGGATCCCCGGGCCTGCCGGGCTGGCCCCGCTCCTGGGGCGCACTGAGACAGCCACTGAGACAGGGTGTGGTGGGTGCACCTGTAATTCCAGCTCTTGTGGGGCTGTAAACAAAGCAGATCACTATGAGTCCAGTCTAGTAGTGAGACCCTGAACACCCTGCAAACCCTCCGCTAAAATACAAATAGATAAATAAACAAAGCACCTGCTTAGGCAAGCTTAGACAGGTGCCAAGGACTATGGTTTGATCCCTGGCACCACATGCCACACCAGCTCCACCCTCAGGGCAGGCTGAGCCAGCCACAAAGAAAAAAAAAGGGAACTGAAGCTATAATTCATACATCATGTAACTTTTAAAAATTTTTATTATCATTATTATTTTGTTTATTTACTTATTAGTACTAGGGATTGAACTCAGGTCCTGAACTTGCCAGGCAGTCACTTAAACCACTAGGCTATCTCCCTGCACTAGCACTCAGCTTTTTAAAGGGTAAGTTAGTGGGGTTTTACTGTTTTTACAAAATTGTGCAGCCATTTCAGTGAATTCCAGAACATCTTTTCTGCTCGAGAGGGAAGCCCTCTGCTCATTCCAGCACCTGCCTGACCCTTCTCCTGGCTGCTTTTTGGCTGACACTGGGATTGACTGCAAGGACCATGGAAGGTTATCTGGGTGCCATTTAGGTGGCCCTGTGGTAACGTGTATTCAATATGCTTCCATTTTCAATGTGAAAACCATCCCCCTTTAAGGCTATCCCACTTTTGTGGACACTTTTACTAGTTGAAGTGTTTCCATTTATATCTGATATAAATAATGTTGCTATGAACATTTGTGTACAGGGTTGTATTTAATACTGTTTCTAGTTCTCTAAGTGTGTATGCCTGAGAGAGGGATTGGCCAATTATGTGACAAACGTGTTTAGTTGTTTGCTAAATTACTAGGGCTTTTTCCCAAGTAGCTGCTCCACTCTGGATTCTCACCAAGCACTGCGGGTTCCAGTGACCACGCCCTTGTCCCCACTTGTTAGCCTCTATTTGCATTCTGTCGGCCAATTTAGAAACCTAGTAATGCTATTTCACACCGTGGACCTTTCAGCTCTTTCAGCAGTTATAACATAGCTACAGGTCAGCCACAGGAAACATTTCAAAGATTTCCTTCCTGTCGTGTAAAATTTGGGTCACACACGTGAAGCTAACGTAGACTGTCATTATTCCAAACAAATTCTGGGTGGAATGTTTGTATCCCATTGGGTAATGAAAACATGTCTCCCACACGCTGGGCGCTGTCAGCCTGAGAGCAGTAACCAATTTTGCTCGTCAGTGTGTGTCACTAGAATGCGGCCTGAGTAATCGCCGTTAGATTCCTATGCTAGACTGGAGTCCTGACCTTGTTTGGTCATGGGTGGCAGAATAGCAAACCTTAGCAGCTTTCAGAGTGGGTAGCTGGGTAAGCACCGCTTTTGGTTAGGTTACTGCGAGAAAATAGTAAGAGAGCAATTTGGGGTGTCATACAAGCCGTGAAAACGGAGGGCGAGGTGCACTTTTTTTTACCCCTCTGAGAGTATAAAGATAGGTGTTCTTCCTCTGCCCGTGCTGTGAGAAAGTAACAAAAATGGTTTAGCTATGCTTAAAGTTAATAAACTGCAACTGTACATCAGCATATCAGCTATTGATTACCTCTGGGTAGAGACAATGAAAACCAAATGAGGACTCGTACTCAGGCCCTGCGCTCGGCGGCTGCTAAAGGAATTAAAGTTCCATCTTCATCAAAACAGCTCTTAAAGCAATGGCATGCACGTGGTGCTCTGGTAGCTGAACAGTTGTTTCTTCAAATGAATACGTTGGGTAATGAATGCTACTACCATCACCACCTGTGCTTTTCAGGGACAACTTTTGTAAATGATTTGTACCGTTGCCAGGAAGGGGCATTTGTTGGGGTCATTTGGGAAAACGCAGTCCACTCTGACCTCGTAGGGTCTGTGGAAACAAGAGGAGTTTACCCATAGCAGCACTGGCCAGGTCTTCAATCATAAGTCAATAAATAGTAATTAATGAGGCTGCTGATAAAACCAGAGAGCAACATTAATCTTTGTAAAGCCACATTATTCTCTGCATGGTACTCGTTTCCCCTTCTCCTTTGTCACTTTAAACATAATGATGAAATTTTAAAGGGGCAGGATGTTTTCCTTAGGAACAGGATGAAGTATTTAATGACCAGGTCTCACATGGAATGTGTGGATGTAAGAAAACAGGTGAATTTGTAGATAAGGACCCCACCAGCAAAGAGTTTAGCCTCTAATAGACCACAGACAGAGTGCCTAGCGCGTTCATTTTACTACCTGTTTTAGACTATTTAAAGAGCAGGCAGGGAGAGTACGTTGAAAAACAATGTTAGAAATGGGCTGTTTTGTTCCTCAGGTAGCTGATTAAACACTTAAGTTTCCTTTAAAATTATCACAACTTCGTATTCTTTTGACTGAAACCAGCAAAGCTAAAATGTCCTGCAATTACAGAATTGAGGTGTAGGGGAAGAGTTTGTCACTTTTAGGAAGAATCTGCCCTAGAGGACATATCCTAAAGAATTTAGAGTAGCTTTAACTATTATCTGTGTTATAATAATTAAAAAATTCGCTACAGCTTCATGGTGCTAAACTAAGGGAATAAGTGAACTAAAATGTTGCAAGCAAAGCCATATGTATATTACCTGCCTTCTAAATGTCAAAAGTCATTATTTTTAATGAAAAAAAAGATCCTTTGCTAGTCTGACATAGAAAAATTTACATAAATATAATTAATCTTTATATTTTTATAACGTAAATCAGGGTATTTTTTCAAGTATCTATTATTTAAGCTGAAAATTATGTAAAGCTCTTAGAAATATTTTGAACATGACCCTTGTATACATGCAAAACATTTTGCATTTATAATATTGAAGGTGGATGCTATTTTGCAAAAGTAACAAAACCTAATTGCACTGAAAACATTTTGGTCAATTATTAACACCCTAAAATGAATATTTTCATCCTAAGATATTCACTCTAGTGGGAGCAACTGGAACACTGGAAACTGTCAGTCATGAACTGCTGCGCTTCTTATTTTCTTCTCCCTTTTTTCCTTACCTCGCCTTGCTCCCCCCTTCCACTCTGCCTGTGACCTCACTGTCTCTTAAACTGCATTGCTGCTTCATTCTTTCTAAAGCTTCTTTCAATCCATGGCTATCAGATTACCTGATGCTCTTCTTTCATTTGTAATATATTACTAAAACATCAATCTTCCTGTTCCTTTTTTTTTTTTTCACCATTCATTGGCTTGCTAACTTTTCTTATCCTGAAGATCATTTTTAATTTCATTATGACAGTAAACCCCAAAATACAAAAGCATAAATGAAAGCTAAGAAAGTTTAATATGTTCAGTGTCACACAAAACAGGACTAGGTTTAAACTTAACCCACAATGGAGATTTACCTCTGACTACTGAAGGCTTTCACCTCCTTTGGTAGCAGGAGTGGGGTCTATCCACTCATTGACCTAGCCATCTCTTACCATTTATGCATTTTCAAAACTATTCACTGGTCATTTACTGGCTTGCACATTGCCATACCTAGACTCCATGCATAACTAAAACCAGTCACAGAGTTGATGGGATAATAGAGAAATTAAGTACCTACTCTCTCTACCTCTTTGTATAATAAATATGAATCATACTATAATTTCTATGTAAAAAATAGATACTGCCCAGAGACAACATAAAGTGATAAATTATTATAGGTTGAGGTCTGAGACTTTTTTAAGAGGAAGAAGTATTATGGTATATCTCTCCCATGTCTTTAAGCAGTGATCTGGAGTATTGGAAAACTTTCCCAGTTGTGGTAGGAGGAACAGCATTCTAGCTGAAGGGAAGGTATCTGCGAAGTCACCAAGTTGGGAGCAGAGTTGGTCTCCTGAAAGAAAGCCAGAGTCAGCAGAGTGTGGGATCCAGGGCTCACAGAGAAAACTGGTGCTAGACAGGGAGGCAGGACGTTAACATCCCTCAGTTCACATAAACTTTCAACCTCATACAGTGAGACTGACATGTTGTACATGTGTGTGTATCTGTCTTGAATTTGTGTCTAATTGGTGTGACACTAAGTGTGGCCCTGGTGTTATTACTTTCAGCCACTTGCAACTTCATCCTTCCTAAATAATTGACGGGAGGTCAGAAACGTCCATTCTAATCCTCGAGTTAGTTATAGCACTAGCATCTGAATACGAATTAGTTTCATCTGCTGCATATAACGGAAGGCAGCCAGGGGCTTTTCCATGCTGCCGGCACATTTTTCTTATTTATTACAAGCATTAAAAATGTGTCCCACCTAATTTTATCTGAGTAGATGGATAACAAAACATGAAAAATGTCATAAAGTTAAAAAAAAAAAAAGCAGCCTGCTTTGATCTTCCTGTCGTTTTGCCAACTTTTCAGATCCTTCTGATGGGATGTATATTGTTCAAGTGGAAAAAAACAATATTTTACTCACCTTGTAGGAAGTCTGTATGTCCGGGCAACCTGGGTTTCCATAGAGATCCATGAGCTATGCTTTCTGCTCTGGCCACTGGGACACAGAGAAGACAGCTCCAAAGCCCTGAGTCAGCCCTTTGCAGCCAACAAAGTGATGGCAGAAATGAGGGGATGCTCAGTGTTGATGCTTTGGCGGAGTCTGATAGAACCCCAGATGGGTCTGGCTCCCTCCGGAGCTCGTTCCTCCCCACTGAGCTCCTCTGATGTCAGCGACCTTGTGTGTAGCATGAGCTTCCTGGTGAGCCATAGATTTGTCACTTTGAAATGTAAGGAGTGGGCTGGCAAGATAACTCAGTGGACTAAGCGCCTGTACTGGCAAGCACAGGGACCAGAGCTTGATCCTCGGTCCTGCATGCCGCACCAGCCCCGCCCCCACGGCACACTGAGCTGGCAACTTAGCCCAGACGTGGTGACAAACGCCTGTAATCCCAGTGCTGAGGAGGCTGAAAACAGGAGGATCATTATGAGTCTAAGCTGCGTAGTAAGACCCTTTACCAAATACATAAATAAAAAAGAAGGAAGAGAAAGAAGAGGAAGAAGAAGAAAAAGAAGAAGAAGAAGAAGAAGAAGAGGAGGAGGAGGAGGAGGAGGAGGAGGAGGAGGGGGAGACAATGAGAGAGTCATTGTACATGGCTTAATCTGCTCTAATGTCTGTCACCCTGGGGAATAGATTCCTATTTAAAAGTAATGGACATCAAGATCTGTTTAGGTCCATGTCAAAGCGAAGGACGGAGAGTTGGGCACCTGGTTTGTGCACACCCTGTTCCACAATTCAGTAGGACTGCAGCGTTTTGTTTACCACTTTAAGTTTCCTGCTGAAGTTCAACTTAGAACACATATGTAGTGTGAATCTGCTGGGAGGCCTAAGCCAAATCTCTCAAGAGTTTGAGGGCAAGGTCATGCACAGAATATCAGACATCCAAGAAGTCGGTGCCTTTCTCCAGTCCCATGTGCAGCTCGGAGCTGTTTCTCATCCGTCACCCCAGTAGACCCCAGCATCCAGGGAGATGGCTGTAGCTGATAGTGACGTCATCACAGTGGAACAGAAAAAGTAAAACATCGTGACTAATGAGCTACGTCCAGGGAATCGCACAGCCACCTTCCCAGTAAGAGACCTCCTGGCGCTGACGTGCTCCTTCCAGATCTCTGCCTTTAGAGGTTAATCCGTGCTAGTAGGAAGCAGCATCTACTGTGCGATCACACAGGCACAGGAAGGAGTTCTTCAGGAAACTCGGCAGCCAGCCTCGTGTCGAGTCGGCAGCTCCGTGTGCACGGTCGCAGTGTCAGCGGCGCCTTTCGGCTGCGTCTCCAGCATCAGAAGCTCTCAGATTCGAGCTGTGAATCCCAAGCTCACTTTTGTAGTCAAGATGGCAAACTTGAAAATCTAAGACAGGCAAAAGTGTCACTCTGGCAGACAGAATTCCAGCCAGATGTCCTGGCCAGTGTATTTGGCATCCTTTAGCTGTGCTTACTGTGGGCATGTGAAAGAAAGAAAGAAGGACAGAATGAAAGGAGAGAAAAAGGAGAAAGAAAGGAGGATAGAAATTGGAGGAGCAACGGGAGTGAAACTCAAGTTTAGCTTGAAACTGTGTCCATAAATATTTGAAGTTTGGCCTAAACGCCTCTCCAAACACAGTGAAATGCATCCTTACTTGACAACCTAAACGAACTGAAACCTCGTTTGTCCTAAGTAGCTGTGTCTCAGTCACTTCTAATCAGCCTGCTGTTCAAACACATCCCAGTAGTAGAGACGGAGGCGGCTGTCTCCGCTGCCCTCCTGCGCTCCCAAGGGCGTTCCCTTTGCTCTGGCTTGGAATGTGCAGGCCCAAAGAAAGAGAAAGGGAGTCCATCACTTTTCCCTCCTGACAGCTGTGCTCTTCTGGAATTACAAATAAAGGCAACCGCAATCTGGGTGGACAGTGTTGTAGTTTTCTCTTTTAATGACGAGAGAGAGAGAGAGAGAGAGAGAGAGAGAGAGAGAACAAAGTGAGTTAAAAATGAATTAAATGAGTAAAGTTTTAGTCTAGAAGTTTGCCATAAGAAACTTTTAAATACCATTGTGTTCAGTATAAGCAAACATAAAATTGTACTTTTTCTATCTTCCAAGAGACACTCATGCCTTAAGACTTCCCCCAGTACGTATCTTAGAAAACGAGACTTGATTTTCTGTACTTTCTTTCTAATGAGAATCAAATGGTAAGCCCCGCTAGCCACCAAGTCTTGACCTCATCCCCTGCTAAGGACTTGGGCACAGGGATATTTTTGGCATTTGCTTCGCGCGGAGCAAACAGTAAATGCAAGTGCAATCGGTACCCTTAGACCAAAGGAATTAGCTTGGGAGCATATTCTTTACTTCAATTATCATGAAGAAAATTGAACTCGAATCAGAAGTACCAAGGGTGAGAGAACTCATCCTCGGCTGCTAATTACGTTTCTGCAGCGAAGTGATTACATTTCCATGCTCATTTCATTGTACAGCTTCTTTGTATCTTATATTTCAGATGCCGAATAAATACATATTTTTTTTGTTTTGTTTTTAAGTAACAATGTCGAGGAAATTAGGAGAAAAAGGCTTTTGTATTTTGGGATGCCGAACATTAGAATATATTTTATAGCTCATTGTTGATTAATTTCTACCTAAGGAGGCTGTTTTTCAAGCTATTCATTTTTTGAAACAGAATGTGTAAAACAGGCGTCCTCCTAAGGTGAATGGAAGTACAGCTGAAAGGCGTGTTTGTGCAGAAAATGAAAATAAAATGATTTTCTTTTTGAAAAATTCACCGGGAGACATCAACCATCAGTGTTTACTAGATGTTTGTCCATTTGTCTCGTGTCTGCTCATTTCTGGCTTTCTACCAAACTCTGGTCAGAAACACTTGTAGCAGTTTTTCATGAAAACTTCCAATGAAGAGAAGGGGAAAGAAGGAAAGAGGAGGTGATGTTCTTTAGTCTTAAAAATCACAAAAGATTTTTATGCTCCAGGATACTCTCTTCTTTCAATAGACTCTCTTGATGAGTTTTGAAATATGCTTTATTGGAGAGAAGCTGATTACAAGCTCAGCATAACCACACAGTTTTCACACTAGAAAACAGCTGGAACCGCACCTGCCTTTGGAAGAGCTTTGCAAGTTGTTAAAGCCTGTCTTGTCCAACTACTCTGAATGATGAATGATGTGGAGTGATCTGCTAAGGTTTCATTTAGTTTGTATCTGGAAGGAATGTTACCGCTCATGACCAAATGTCTTCCAGATAAACACCTTGTTGATTGATGTGGTATATCAGAAGACAGAAGCTTTTTTGAATTGGGAATATATGATAGGAGCTGAACATAGGGTGTTATATAGAAAAAAAGCTCCTCTAGGGTGTGTGAACGGAACAGCAGTTTCAAAGCTATTTCAAAAATACTACATTTTCAGAGATGTTAGCAATTGCCTGGCCTAGAATTTAATCAACAGCAAGGGCTTTGAAAAGACTCCAGGACAAAGAATGCAGAGAATGTGAAAAATGTCACTCAGGCCAGAAAGGATTGTTAACGAATGGTGGTGACTATCAGACCCCTCACATCCATATCAATAAAAGGCCTACACACTGTAATTTCCTAGATATCTCAGATAGCTAACATAAACAGTCTGTATATTTTGTTATGTAATCATCTGTTGTGGTAAATCCATGGAAATATTGAAGAAGGGATGGAGTCGCATATGAAAGTTGTAATAAAAGTAAATTATCATGCTGGGGCAGCTGTGTTTATATGAGGATCAGCACAGACTGGATGTCTGATAGAAAAGATATTTCTATCTTAATATTATTATGAAAATTTGAATGTAATAAATGTACTAGGTGAATAAAGATAAAATATGGGCTAAAGCTAGCCTTCAAAAGCCTTGAGGAATTACACTGCTGGCTGCAGGGTGGAGAGCAGATGTCCTGATTAACTGGAGCAGCACCACTGGACACCACGCGCTTACAGCGCCCCTGCAGGCCTTGGTTACCGAAGGTCTCCACACGCAGAGCCCCGCTGCAGCTCAGTGTCTGCCTCTGTCTTCCTCATCCCCATTCTTAAGGGTTGCGTTGTCAGTCAGCCCCTCTAAGGCCCACCGAAGTGCCACCTGCCTAACAGGAAGACTCAGTTTAGAATCGGATTTTACAACTAAGTTGTGATCTGACCCTGACAGGAGCCCATTGACTTCAGTTTCTCCTCAAAGCAAAGCAAGCCCAGGGCCTTCCCACAGCAGCTAAATTCAAGTGCTTTTGTGTCAGGGCTCACCCTTTACTTACTTTCTCACACCGTACACACTTGTGAGATTATTTGAAGCTCTGGAGTGAATGTAGTTCTTGTGTGTCACAAATATACACTGAGCAAAAGCCAAAAACTCCTTAATATCTGTTCCCTGTGATATTTAGAAACCATTTAGAACATTCAGCACGTTCCTGTTTTATTAGTTTGCAAATATCCTCACTTAATGATTTATTTTCCCTCAATGTGTACAGAATATATTATATTTATTCATTTATTTACATTTTGTATATTTGGTACAGGATCTATGGGGTCTCAGTACGTAGATTGGACTCGTAGTTATTCTCCTGTTTTCAGCCTCCCAAGTAAGTGTTGAGATTACCGGCACATGCCACCATGCCCAGTCTCAATGGCCATTTCAGCACAAACCAACCTGGGGATGCAGATGGCGCAGAACACCAGAGATCAAAGCCCGGCTGCTGCGCTCTGCCTAAACAGGCACATTAGTCCACTGAGCTATCTGGCCGGCCCTACTCAGAACACATGATAGTTGGCTATGGTTATGATAGCCCTTTAGAAATCATTGTGGAAAATTTTATATAATAGTATGTTCCTTAAATTATTGCGTATCCTTTCCTTTTTGAGCAGTTTTTTTACCCCCCCCTTCACAAGAATAACTGGGATGGTGGAAAGGAAAAAACAAGGAATGAGATAGATAGATAGATAGATAGATAGATAGATAGATAGATAAGTAGATAGATAGATGATAGATAGATGATAGTAGATGATAGATATTTAAGAACATATTTGAGAAATCTATTAATCTTATTGTATATATTTTATATGTACTGAGTATATTAATTTCATTCCTAACACTACAGGAAACTGGCCATCATGTAGCTCAGTGATACCGTGCTTACATTGCATCAATACGCTGCTGAGTCAACCATGAAGGCTGAAAAAGTAAATAGAAAACATAGCCAGAGAAGCTCCTGATTTCGGATTATTCATGTCGTAAAGCTTTCTATATTAGTCACTTTTTGGAATTTAGTTTTCTCAAGCAAGGCATGGTGGTGCAGTCCTATAATACCAGCACTCCACAGGCTGAGGCAGGAAGATTGTATTGCTGCAAGTTTGAGACCAGCTTGGGCTACAAAGTGAGCTAAAGGCCAGCCTGAACTGCACGGTGAGACCCTGTCTCAAAAGAACAGTAATAACAGCAATGCTAATTTCTCACAACCATAATTATATGAAAATTGAGTAGGATCCCTTGGATTCATTTCATTTTGTCATGTTAATGTATTACTATTGATAAATAGTTGGTTATAAAGGTGTGGACATTATCACACACTTAATCCCAAGAATGACTCTTCACACAAAAGAACACACTTTTTTTTTCCTACCAGAATGAGGCTGCATTAATGATAAACCTAAATGCCTGAGGTATAAGGTAATACTGGGCACTTCTCCCAAAGGCCTAAGGAGTCTCATTTCTAACACCAGATCATTGACAACTTTACAAAGGAAAAATGGGCAGGGGAACATATCAGCAAATCTAAGCACCTGCCTGGCAAGGACCTGGGTTTGATCCCCAGTACCACGTGCCATGCCAGCCTCATGTGACAAGCTGGCCACCAAAGCTGGTCGTGGTGGCGCATGTCTCTGATCCCAGCACTGAGGAGGTTGAGACAGAAGGATCACTAGGAGTCTGAGCTGTGTGGCAAGACCCTGTACCAACTTAATTAATCAAGGAATTAATGAATTAAAAATATTTTAGGAAGAAGCTCAGTGAGCTCTTGCCCTGTCATGTGCTCAATACTCTTTTTAGCATATTAAGGAAGTATATTTGATCCAACTACAGTTTGTCTTAGCTTTTCCGATGCATAGGTTTTGAATCTTAACGTCTCTGCAAAAGAGGTAGACTGAAGAGTTGTGAATTGTTAGAAACATTTTTTTTTCCTTCCTTACTGGTATACAACATAATAGACCACCTAAGCTATAGACCTCCTTTGATTTGACGAAATAATATGTTATCAGATGTCAAATTATCCACAGTCCTAGAACTATTTTCATTTTGCTCTCGTGACCTGTAATAAACATCATAGCATATTATTACTAATAAACTCAAGCACTGTTTTTCATCTTCTGATTTTCCATGTGGCTCAAAGGTAGCATGGCAAGCTAGCTTCAGTTGGGGCCCAAGCTTTGATGTTGGCCTCACAGTGGCGGTTCAAAGCCACAAGTGCCAAGGGCGAGCACACAGAGACAGAGCTGGACTGCCAGGTTGTTTCTCAGTGAAAGCAGAGAGTGGCCATGAAATACTCCAAACATAAATGCTGTGGAATGATGCAGAATCCAGAAGAAACTGGGGATGTCAACAGTTGTCTGCTTCCATCACTGTAAGGAGAGTTGAGAATGGCTTGCCAGATTTGGGGCTGCTCACCAGTTATCCCTCCCAACCTTCTTTTATAGCTAATGCACCCTATGAGGGTAAATTAGGAGAAGGCTTGGATGATATTTATTTGAGAATATTTCTAACAACAGCTCCTGGCTTTATAGCTCTCCATATGTAATTTCTAAAATTCAGGGCCAGCCAAATATCAGCTTAGTGGATTAAAAAGCCTTCAAGCAGGTGCAGGGGACAGGAGTTCGATCCCCTAGCCTGCCATGCTGGCCTTGCCCCCAGGGCACACTGAGAGGTCAATTGAGACTGAGTGTCATGGCGCTCGCTTGTAATCCCAGCTCTTGGGAGGCTGTAAGCAGGTGAATCATTACGGTCTAAGCTAGTAGTGAGACCCTGAACACCCTATAGATCCTTTCCTAAAACATACAAAAAATAAAAATAAAATTCATCGTGGACTTGCTCTACATAGGAAATGAAAGCAGCAACAGACCCCTCCTGAGCAGGGCCCGTGTGAGCTCGCATTTCTGTCCCCTGACCATCAGTTCTCCTCACACCCCCAGCAGGCTCTGGAATCTCACAAGAGGAGAGCTAAGGATCTGAGGTCCCCTAGCTTCCACTGTGTATTCCCTCAGGCCCCTTAGAAGGTTCTCTCTGTGCAGCAAGAACTTTCCATTTTTGTAATTTACTGCAGAACACAGCCAGAATAGTAGATCTCCTTGACTAGGAATGATATGTGATTTTTTTTTTTGCAGTTATTCTGAAACATTTTTGAATGAGGATGGGAGGAGGAAAGGTGATAGACTTGTGCTGGGTTCTCCCAGCATGCTGCTCTCCATTCAGCTCATGCCTTTGGCATTCTGCACTCCAGGCAGCAGTGTTCTAGGCACCCATCTGTGGGTCCAATTGTTGCCCTATTTGTATCGTATCAAAAATTGAGCGTTACGTGTAATGTAACCCTAGTTTTGAATTAGTTCAATAGGTGCAGTGAGATAGCTCAGCAGACAAAGCACCTGCTTTAGCAAGCACAGAGACCAGGGTTCGATCCCCAGTTCCATATGCCATGTTGGCCCCACCCCTAAGTAGCCAGTGACAGTCCTAGTCCAGATGTGAGGGTATAGAGCTATAATCCCAGCACTGGGAAAGCTAAAAACAAGAGGATCCAAACTGCATAGTGAGACCCTGTACCAAATACACAAATAAAAAGTAAATAAATAAATAAATAAATAAATAGGTCAATTTCATTGTAAGTGATTTTTTCATGTGAGCTTATGGGTATTGTTATCTACTTGTGGTTTTGCTTGTAGCCATGAAACTCTTGCCCACTGTGCTTAACAAACCTGTAAGTAAATATTACAAGTCATCTATAAAATGTATGTTATTATATATAAATGGGTAAAAATTTACAAAGCTAAGTGAAAGTTACCTGTAATCAAGAGTCTGATAGACAGGTTTTTTTTGTTTGTTTTTTTTTTAAGAGTACAAAATAGTATTGAAATTGAAAAATTATAAATGATGACAGAATTCCACTTAACAAAATGATAGGAATTTCACAGCATTTGTTGTAATGCATTGCGTTATCTTCCAAGGAGTTCCTATTACCAGATGCATATGATAAGTACTCAGAGTAATAAGTTCTCTCGCAAAAGCTCAGCACATGTGATGCGGGGTGGAGGGGCTCTCTGAAATGTGAAGAGGGCTATTTCCCGGCTCCCTAAGGGAGAACACATGAAGTTCTTCAAGCTAATACTTGAAGAGTAAGTATGCTCGATGACTTAATCACAGGTTAGGAAGGACTCTTAACGTTTTGTCAGATGCTAGGTTAGTAATAAAATGAAAGAAAATTAACCAAAACCAGTGATGCACAGTATGACATAATCCTCTTTCCATCTGAACCTGGCATTCAGTCCTTAACATTGAGGTCGTCAGCTCAGAGACACCCAAGTCTAAATTTGGACTTCTTTCTCTATTCTCTCTCTCTCTCTCTCTTTTTTTTTTTTTTTTTTTGTCTTTTTGAGACAGGGTCTCACTATACAGTTGAGGCTGGCCTTGAGCTCACTTTTGTAGCCCAGGCTGGTCTCGAACTTGCGCCAGTCCTTCTGCCTCAGCTTCCTGAGTGCTGGGATTACAGGCGTGCGCTACCACGCCTGGCTCTCTATTCTTTTAAGCACTAGCATCTTGCTTTTATCGACTTTATGGAAATATGTGATTCGATTTGATCCGTGTCCCTGTTCGGATACTGAAGCCTCCCTGGTGATTGCATGAACACCCTGACTCTAATGATGAGGTCAGATCCATTGGCCAGACCCTGAATGCAGCATCAAGCTCCACTAAGGATGCTGAGATACAAGAAGCCCACAGGCATGGGCTAAAGATGGAGAGATCTGGCATCAAGGGCCATCAGGTGCATGACAGTCCCAGAGTGAGCCCGAAGGCCACTGGGCAAGGTGCAGGGAGCTCCCTGTCAGAACAGGAAACCCTAATGATTAAGTATCTCAGTTGTGCACCTGCCAGAGGCCGGTCTGTGCTTCTCCAAATTTGTATCCTGGAATCCTGTGTGATGTGTGTGACGCTACGAGAAGGCAGACTGAGAAGCGACAGGAGGCTGAGGCTGCTAGCATGCGTGTGAGCAGGGCCCCGAGCTGGCTGTCTCCTCCTCCTCACAGCACGAGGACACAGCAGGAAGACGCCTCCGAGCGCCCGGAGGAGAGTCGCCATGCTGCTCTCAGATTCACAGCTTCCAAAGCCGGGAGGAATAAATTTCTGTTGTGTAACCCACCAGCTTATGATAGTTTCAGGTACATGATATGCCCACTGATTTGGGGCTTACTAGCTCAGTAACGTTTTAGCCGGGAAACCCTGTCTAGCACTACTGACAAGAGGCAGACCTCTTCCTCCCTACAGGTATTGTGTATCCGTCTGCTTGACCAGAGCTGCATTCCCAGCCCACAGGCAGCTGATTTGCTGCCTTCCTGGGTCCAACATGTGACCTTGGTAAGGACTAGGACTTTGTGATTTTGAATTGTCGCTGTTAACCCAGTCGTTAGTATGTCACACTTACTAGCACAGGGCTACTGGAAGAATGAGTGAAAGCTGTAAGCATCTGTTCTAACGAGGCTTTCCTGCAGCCCCGAGGATGCTTCACCTCCAGCACTTAGAAATTGACTTCATCATTCACCTGGCAGTGTCCTATATCTTCACAATCAGTTTAATCATGGGCAGTCTCAACCACTTTCATGCTGAAATTATCTTCAGTAGATTGAGGATAATGGAAGAAAAGAACAGAGGCTGTGGTGCCTCCAGCTAGAAGTCTAGAGCTCTGTTTTTCTACCTCATGTTATGATGAGTTCACTTCTAATAGTGCTCTGGCTTCACGGTTCACACTAGAAACATTATGAAAGTACTCTTTCAAGCAACTCTCCAACTTTTATGTTTGGGGCTTAGAAGCAGTGGAAAATGTCTCCCTGAAGAACCAGTGGGTTGCATGCAAATAAGAGCATCAAGGGCAGACAGGAAACAGTGAATTGTTCTATTATTTAGAAACTTCACCATAAGTTTTCTTTATACAACAGAAAGGCCAAATTCATAACCAGCGCATCAATATTTGCTGCATGTACCAGACTGCAAGCACTCGCTGGATGACACCCTTGCAGGAGTAGTCGAAGAGTGCCCACGGGAGAGACCATTTCCACAAGGGATGGGAGAGCAGGGTTCTATCGAAAGCTTATTCTCAAGGGGCAAACTGAGCTACCGCCGCTCTGAAATCCATGCAAGCAGGTATCCTGGGACACGGGCTGATCTACAGCAAGGGATAGTGGGGCGAACCGCCCTCCTCGCCCTCTCCTCCCCTCCTCTGATTCCTTGCCAGCATCTCTCCTTGGCCTCGCCTTCAGGAAACGAGGCGGCAGAAAGCCTGGCCACACAGCCGGCCGTGAGCACATCCTGGGCACAGCGCGTGAGCTCGGCGCAGCTGTAGGTGACAAGCGCGAAGCAAGCGGCACAAAACTGTGAAGTGCCACCGTTCCGAAGGGCTGATGCATGGAAGCTAGAGAAAACCAGGAACCTTGGTAAAACCTCTTCAATCATCCATAAACCAGAGCATTTTAAATTTAAATTTAATTTTTATCTAAATAGATAAATCTAAATTTATTTTTAAAGTAATATATGACACATTAGCATCGTACACCTTCATGTGGTACCAAGTGATATACGTATACATGCATATATGTGTAGATTTTGTACTTTCTCAATCAGGATAAATATATTTTCTCTTCCATATCTCTTTTGTCAGTCTAAGAGCATTGTATCCTGTTTTTGGGAAAAGAATCATTTCTTTGCTCACATCCTAATCAGTATTGCTTTTTAAAATTCTACTTGGATAGTGCTTATGTGTGAAAGATAACACTCTGCAAATTTTATAGATGCTAACTTAATCTAGACTTAAATATCTATATTTATATTTCATGTGTACATTACATAGACATTCAACCATAAGATGTATCTATCCTCTAGCAAAATCCGTAGTTCAATCCTTACATGGCACTATGCGGTAGCTGCTATTCTCACAACTTCCATTCTGCGCAGGAGGACCACGAGCCCCAGGGGCGGGCCAAGGAGAAGCAGCTGTCCCTGGATGGCGTGGGCAGAAGCCGAGCCCTTGGGCTTCAGCGTCTGTGTCTCTCACCTACCTTGTTGCGGCAGTGTCATGGGACCCGTTACATGACCAGTTCCAAGCTCATGCAAATTTTTCCACTGTCACTCGGTCAAAGGACCACAAATAGTCATTGTTGGTCCTGCCCGTCTTACAACCCTGTATGTTAACTTCCTTGTAAACCCTTAGAGAAGATGCATTCTGCACACACAAAAAGAGTCAAAGTCCCTACAAAGCTACTCCAGATAATTTTGGTTAAGTACGAAGAAGCCAGGCTGCTACCTGTCCCGCGTAAGGGTGGGGAGGGACGTTAGCGAGTGTAGCTGGGCAGCTACAGAGGAAGAGAACTTAGCGTGAGCCACTGCAACGAGAACACTGTGGAGTCAAGACTCAAAATGAATTTCTCTTTATAGAAAAACTACTTTAAATCAACAATGAATTTCATTTCATAAAAAAAGAAAATGTGCAGAATGAGAGAGAATGCTTGCATAAATTTAATTAAAAAAAAAAAATAATGTGAAGGTGCCAGCCAAATAGTTCAGTGGATTAAAGTGCCTGCAAGCAGGCACAGGGGCTGAGGATTCGATCTCCCAACCTGCCATGCCGGCCATGCCCCCGGGGCACACTGAGATGGCAATTGAGACTGGCCATGGTGATACGTGCCTGTAACCCCAGCTCGAGGGAGGCTGTAAACAAGTGGATCACTATGAGTCTGACCTAGTAGTATAGACCCTGAACATCCTGTACTCCCTTCCCTGAAATACAAGGAAAAAAAAAAAAAAAAGTGACATTTTTTTTTAAACTCTGTTAACAAATGAATGCTATTTTCAGAAACACATATATTTTTATACAGGATTTTATCTAATGAAATAATTTGTCCCTGGATTTCAACTAAAAATAAACACCAAAGTAGAGATTCAATCAAATTTGGATAAAAAGATAAGCCACTGTGAAAATTTTCCCAATTAGAATTATGAAATTATAGATTTTTTAAAACACACAGAAGGGCTCAGAAGATAGCTTGGTAGAATCAGCGCCTGCCTGACAAGCTCAAGATTCTGAGTTCAGTCTCTGGTGCTGCCAATAAATAAATAAATAAAACAGAGTTGAAGGCCAGTCATATAACTCAGTAGACTAAAGCACCTGCCTCAGCAGAGCACAGGGACTGGGGTTCAATCTTTGGGACCAACAAGCCATGCCAACTCCACCCCTGGGGCACACTGAGACATCAACTGAGACTGGTGTGGTGGTGAGCACCTGTAATCCCAGTGCTTGGGAGGCTGGAAGCAGGAGGATCACTATGAGTCCAGTCTGTGTACTAAGACCCTGTAGACCCTGTACTAAATACATAAAAGAGAATAAAATAAAATAAAATAAAATAAAACATAGAATAGATCTACCAAAATTTAATGCAGGTGACTGTCGGACAGCCTCAAAGTCAGCCAGTTGAATTGCGTGTTTATGATCAGTATTCTACTTTCACTTTAAAACATGTGTTAAAATTGGTTTTTACAAAATGAAGTTCTTCATAAATATCTGACAGTTGCACACAGTCCAAGCAGTATACACAGGGATCACTAAGTGAGCTATTCACACCTGAATCTATTTCACGCTCGCATCATACTGTCACCTAACAGAAACAAATGATTTAATGTCCTAGTGACACTTTTAAAACCTTGAGAGTTCTGGAAGTTATTTCAAAATAAGTTGATTTTTCTGAGGAATTTGAGAGTGAAATTCTAAAAGTCCTGTCTTCTAGTGCTCAGATTTTAGCACGAAGTAGTGTCCCGTGATAGCAAAACATGTTACCTAAACAGGTGGAATAAAAATAGCAACAGACTTTACTGAATTCAGAACTATGTCAATGACAAACACAGGTGCTCCATCTTCTTGAAATCCTCTTTCAACTTTTCAATACATGGAGCTCTTGTGTTATTAAAATAAGGGGAACACTGGGCAGGGTGGCACACACTCGTAATCCCAGTGCTTGGGAGGCTGGAAGCAGGAGTATCACTATAAGTCCAATCTGTGCAGTGAGACGCTGTAGACCCTGTACTAAATACATAAATAATTAATTATAAAATAAGGGGAAAGTGTCTTCTGGGAAAACTATAAAGGCAAAACTTTGTATTCCTAAATTTTAAAAAGATTATTAATAAATGCTATTATTTGATTCAGATCACTGACTTGATATTTTGAGGAAGGTTATTTCTGGCACTTTTTAAAACTGAGAAATGTGTTTTAAAAGTTCCCAGCTTCTCAGTTTAATTTGCAATCTCCAGTTGTAGGAAGCACATATTTTTGAAAATTATAAATTTGAACAACCTTTACTTCTAACTCAAAGTCATCCTAAACATATATAAATACTCCAGAGAAACACCTGTATGTTGTAATAAAGCAACAATTTATGGATACCCTCCAGTAGTCAAGGAAAACATATAATAGAAAGTCGTTGTGTAAGTTCCTTCACTGATTAATGCAATCATAAAGCTGAACTAGTTTACTCAATGAAATATCTCATGTTCACACGCTATTTGGAAGGAGTATTCTATTTCCCGAGTTAATTTACCTGCGCTACAAGGCAGACATCTTTAACCTTCAGATAAACTCCACCCAGTCTTCACAGCTAGAGACTCTTGAATGGCAAACTTCATAAGGGACAGCAAAAGTGTTGTAAAAGAGTGAATCCACATGATCAAAAAGAAAAAAAAAAAAAAAACACACCTAAATATTTTAGCTTTGTATGTAGAATTATGCATACCTCTGGTGCAGGGTTGTCCTGGGACTGGGTAGCCTGGATGTAGCCATGGAGATGGTGACTGGACTGACTTAAATGAGTGAGGTCATTCTGGGTCTGAAAAAGCAGAAAAATTAAAAAAAAAAAAAAAAAAAAAAAAAAAAAAAAAAAAAGAAAAAAGAAATGGGGAAGAACCTCAAATGGTGAACACATTCAAAAGGGCAACGCCTTTGATAACTTTGTTTCTGACCGGTCGATGAAGTCTTCTGTCAGGTAAACATCCCTGTAGGTACAAGGCTTGGAATCCTTCAGGCACCTATGAAATCTTGGTTATGTTGAATTAAATTCGTTTTTTGTTTTTTT
>PVJA010018415.1:26660-40073 GCA_004027025.1 Myocastor coypus | reverse complement strand
CAAGCACTAGAGCTCCTGTTCTAACCTCTTCACATTCAATTGCAAAACCTGTGCATTGCCCTGAGGATCAGCGACAACAATCAGTGGAGCGCGGGGAGGGGCGAGCTCCCTGCAGCCCCCACACTTCAGGCTCTCTGCCCAGCTTCCACTGCTTCTTCGCTCTGGGGCTCCACATCTAAAGGCTGCCTTCTCTGCACACCAGGGTAGCAGTCAAGGTAGGTGTACAACACTGCACACCTTCTAGGAAGAAGCTTTATTTTCAGAGGATGTAGTAACTTGCACTTACACACAATTCTGTTTCTCAGCCCTTCATACTAAACAGCTCATGAATCAAAAATCAGAGTTCATAATTAATCACAATCATTAGGAAGAGCTATAAGAAGCACAGTCCCTTTAAGTAATTGTGTCAGATGCTATCTTCAGTTTCTTTTGAGGGATCACTTCCTATTCTCTTTTTTTCAAAGAAGAGAGTATCAATATTACTTTCATATGCAAAAAAAAAATGTGAACATTGCTTCATTCTCTCGGTTTTACTGATGGGTGGAGCTATCATTTAACATGATTTTCAATGGATCTCTTCTGCAGTTACCTGTTGAACAGAAAGATGAAGGATTTTTGTGTGTGATGACGAATTCCATGAAGTGTCTAAGTTCCATCTATTACAACATGAAGTATTTCCTGCACATAGCCTCTGGGCTTAGCAGGCCAGTAGA
This sequence comes from Myocastor coypus, assembly GCA_004027025.1. NCBI lineage: Eukaryota > Metazoa > Chordata > Mammalia > Rodentia > Myocastoridae > Myocastor > Myocastor coypus. Next base: position 39,360 of record PVJA010018415.1, on the reverse strand, counting down.
AACCAGCCACCACTCCAGAACTGTCTCCTAACAATCAGACCCCCAGAAACAGTTCTAGAGATGAGGAGCTTCACTCTGTCATAGTTAAATGATCTCTTTTATCCACTGCTAAAAATATTACATGCCTCCTGACTTTGCTTAATTGTTCTCAAAGAGCAATTTTGTAGACTGTCATTGTCACTTAAAGCTTGTGAAGAGCCAGCTTTCAAGCAGAAACTGAAATTAAGAAGCTTCAAAGATTAGCATCCAACCCCAGCGAGGAGTAGTATCAATGGAGGAGAAGCCACACACGGCCACTGGCTGCAGAGCCAGCTGTGCTCATGGCTTCTGAGCTCCTTACTTGGCTCCAGGGTTCTGAGAATCTTTCCCAGGACATGACATCCACTTCCTAGCTGCTTGGTTACAGTAGCTTGCAGGCTGTAAGGTTAATTTCTGCCTAGATCACGGTCTTTGGCTTTATTCAGTCTAAAATCAGATGCCAAAGAATATTTAATGAGTTCCAAAGAGGCAATCAGCATCACAGAAGTGACTTTCAATTTCACACGAATGCCAGCTAGTGCTTCACGGGCAGAACTGCAGCCAGCCAACCTGCATTTTACGGTCATCCGCTCCTCGTCATCTGCATCTGGGTTTTCTTCTGTGCCACAGCCTCTCAATTTTGTTTTTAAAGTGCATTGTTCCGAAGTACAAGATTTAATGTTCTGTATGGCTATTAGGCTTTGATGCAGTCTGACAGCTTTCTAATTTTTTACAAGGCATATTAACTTTGTGCCCCCGCCCAATTCTCCCTACTTATACTAAGGAGGAAAAGGCACAGCTGGGTAAAATGCAACCTGGCAGAGAGCAATGCAGTTTTTCCCCCGGATTACAACAAAAGACAAGAATAACATGTTACTGTGCTTTCTTTTGCCACTGTTGATCACCACGCTCGTAAAGACCACCAATCAACTGTCCAGAAAGGATAGCAAGAGAGACAAAAGGACACAACCCAAGTACAAAAGCGTGGCAGTCAGGATTCTAGGAAGGCTTCGGTGGCCGGTCTCTTGCTTGCACTGGGCATTCTCTGTGGACTTTGCAGAGAAGTCTTATGCCTCGCACAACTGGCAAGACGAAACAATGCAAATGAGATTTGCTCATGCTTCTGAGCGAGTCCTATTGATTTTTCTCTAAAAAAGATTAAATAATGAGATTTTTATATAGTGATCCCCTAAGGCATGAGCTGAACCTGAAAATAGTATCATTTTACCACCAAAGATCTTTCCTTTGGACCTAAAGCTCTGAAATAGAAGAGGTCACGTAGGAAATGAACAATATGTCATCTACTCATTTTCACTCTTGAATCCAATAAGTATTTATTGAATGCCATGGCACACTTGAATCAGATGATGTCCGAAAAACCCTTAGAAAGTGAGTCTTTTGTCATGAGATAGCTAATCACAAGGACAGGGAAGGCACACCCTTAAATAAAGGACAGTTATAGGACAACTGATTTTTGCTTCTTAAGTGTCCTAATTCTAGCACAGTAAGTTGGGAGATGAAGAAGCTGTCCCCAACCCTGGAGGTACTCAACACACAAAGTCTGTCCCTATCATATGAGTCGCGATCTCCCTGCAAGCTGTGGTCTGTTATGAGTTGAGCTGCGCATGTGGCGGGGTGTAGCCAGGCTCAGAGCTTCCTTTAGAAAGCCAATGTGAGTCTACATCTCCAGAAGTCGGACAGGGCCTGGCTTCCTGCCAAAGCCTTTCAGCAGCATGGGACAGGTGGAAAGGGACCAGGCGGCTGCTGCGAGCCAAGACCAAGTTTTTAGATGAAGAGTTTGGAAAGTCTATCTTATCGCATGCCACCATATGGCCACTTCAGTGACACACTTCAGCACTCTGTGGGGCTGTCAGTTTCAGTCACAACTTTCCTCAAAAATACAGAAAGGCCTCTGAACAGAGCTCCGGCAGAGTGAGGATTTCACACCAACTCCTAACCAATTTCAAAACATTGGATATATTAATTGCCAGTGTCCACTGGTTGAGAAAAAAAGATTACTTTGTGGATTTGAGAGAAAAAAGGAAAGGAGAAATACTTCTTAAAAAATAGACACATTTTCTTTTTAAGTAACAGCCAATAAATATAAGGCAAGTGACTATAGGAGAAAGTTTTGTACTCAGATGCAATCCTGTGGTAGAGGCATTAGCTCCAAAATGCAGAAATTCGTTTTAAGTCCTGTAATACCAAGAGCACTGTCAGTCTTATGTACAATAAAGTAATTAAATAAGCCAGAGCACACACAGTGACAAAAATAAAACACTGAAACGCTAGTAAATGTACACATATTTCTTGATAGTAACCCTATGTTCTTCCTGTCGCCAGTTATATTTTCTTTAATTAAATGGTGAGCTATTTCAGGTAAACAGATATGACATAATTTTATGAATAAACAATTTGCATAGCTCAGATACTTTGAAAATAGGGCAGGAAATTACTCTAAAGTTCAAAAGTCAATGATGGGACACAGTCCATGCCATGAATATAACATCAAATAGAAAACGCATGTTTTTACTCATGGAATTATTACTTTTTAGTCCATTAAGTTTCAGACATAATTGGATTTATCCTCCAAATATTTTCAAGCTCAGAATTAAAGTTCTGTTTCACAGGGTTCTTGCAGAAGTCAAAACTTTGTTCCCAGACTTCAGTAGAAAGTGCTATGATAAGAATATTCATGCCACTACTTATTACTCAACGCATTTACTGGGCATTTACTGTGTAGGCAAGCTAGGTGTAACTGAGATTGTACAGATGAATCAGCCATGGAGCATGCTCTCTTCAAAGCACATAAACAGCCAAAATAAGAAACCCTGAACACTTTTTCCAAGGGTGCAAAACAGTTTTCGACTCAATGCTGCCCTTGTTCAGGAGAGAAGGGACCGTCTCCACCAGGTCAGGATAGCACGAATATTTTCCAGGAGAGATGGCATTTAAGATTGGCCTGAGCACAAAGGTAGGATTCACATTCATGGAATGCAAGGATGGGCAGACTTGGCAGAAGACAAAGTTGTCCAATTTAGTGGGCAGGGTGCCACTGTACACCCTGGCCACAGTGGAAGACTTAAGAGGTACAAAGCTTTGAGCTCACCGAGAGAGTTTACATTCTGAGGGAAAGACAGAGAACAAGGGTGTCTCATAGATAAATCCTGTGGGACAGTGGAAGGTGGTTAGTGAAGGGGCAAACAAAGGTAGGTTATGGGGAGCAGAATGGGGCCCCATGGAACAGCAGGGAACCAGGACAAACTACAGCACAGGGACATGTAAGGAAACAATGAGAAAGCAAGCCTGAAGATAGCAGAGGAAAGCTGCAGCAGAAGGCGAGCGTTGGTTGATGAGATCCTTGGCAGAATAAGGATTGCAGAGGCCTCAAATGCCAAGCTAGGGAATTTGGACTTGATTTTATAGACACTGGGAGATGTTAACAGTTTTTCAGGAAAGACTAAAAAAAAAAATAAATAAAAAATAAAACCCAGACTGTGCTTTATGTAGATGACTGGTGGATCATTTAAATGGAAGAGACAGGAAGGAGACAGTGAGACTTGGCTCTTCCCCCTCCACTCTGTGAGCCAAGCAGAATCCGGGTTATATAAACCATTTCTCCTCATGGACATGCTCAGTAGGTGTATGCCGTGGGACTGTCACATGCCCAGCACTGCTCTAGTTGTTCCGCAATTGAACACAAGTGCATCGTAGATCCTGACTGCAAGTGGAGAGTGAGCCTGCACACACAATTCACAACAGACACACACAACGAACACAGGTGAGAGCACTGGGAAGGCGAGCTGCAGTGGAAGGTAATGTTCCTCCAGAGAAGATGCAGCAGGAAGGGAAGGAGGCAGCTGGCCAAGAGCACCCCCGAGCACTGCAGTAACGGGGAGGTGCAGGCTGGATGCAGACGTAGTGCTGGGCCTTGGATGGTACCAAAGGCAATACTTGTACTTCTAGAAAAAGCTATAAAGAGTTCTATACTCACACACAAAAAAAATCCAGGTGCAATAAAAGTCCATAAATCACTTAAGTTTAACAATATACTAACAGATTCCAATGGCTAAAGAATCATAAAAGTATGTCTAAATCACACATCTTATCTCTGTGAATAATGATGTATGTTGTTCATAAGTTAGAAATTCTGAGTAAATAATGTTAAAGATTTGTCTCTCCAGACAGAACCCAGACAGATCTAACCCATGGGAAAGCACATCTCTGGATTTTAAATGATGGAGGAAAAATTGTGCTTCTTGAGCCCTTGATTCCCTAAGAAATGGAACAATTATTTCTTTCTTGATCTCTAACACTTAAATGCAAGGAACTGGGGCACTGGGGGGAGGCCATTACATCAATTTCAAGATATCTTTGTTGTTCCAGTGATATATTATTTTCCCCAAAGCACTGGATATGTAGTTTCCCACATTATTTTCTAGCAAAATGTTTTGTGTCAGAATACTACATATATATATATATATATATATATATATATATATATATATATATATATATATATACTGTTATATTCCAGATACTTTTTATCAGTAAAATTAGACCTGGAAAAGCACAGACTCTCCATTACAGTTGCATTGTTTCCATGATTCTTTTAATTCCTGTCCAGCAAAAGGGTGGCAAAGTCTACCAGGCTTCATACTAGATGATCTAATCAGCCTGCTCAAAGTTCCAAGTTTAGATTATTTGTGTAACAGCTACAACTAAGTGCCTAGCCACTGTATGGACAGTATGACATCTAGTTAGTACAACATCTACTACTGTGGAGTGACATTGTAAAACAACTATCCAATGTGAGAACACATTATATGGTATGAGACAATATATTCTATCACAACAGCAACCAAAGAATGCCTGTCTTTGATAATTGTGAAGTAATTTACAACATAATCAATTTCTGTAGGTAACTCCTATAAACTATAGACAACTTGTAATAAGTGAATGCCTGAATGCATGAGAGATAATCAAAAGTGGCACAAAGTAGACAAAGAGAATACTACTAGGTGGACTTTTTGGTGTCTTTATTTTTACTAGCAGATTGTTTTTAACTGGCCTGGTGTTTAGGGCTAGAAGCTGGGATAAAATCTCTGTTGTTTTGTGAGTTGACAAATCATAGGTCAGATGTAGGGTGTACTACAGATATGAGAAAGTGGAGGAGAAGATGCCGTATCATTACCCTAAGCAAAAGACATCTGAACAGCACCAGGAAAAAAAGATGTGGTTCTGAATTCACAGTAATGAGGAAGAACACACACCCAGGGAAGATCGGACATGCCTGTAGAATGCCTTTCCGCCTTGGTGCATCATGGGCATAGAAAGGTATTGTCTGATGAGGATATTCTGAAAATGTGTTTTTTTCTGTCTAACAGAGTGACCTTGACCTGTGTGGCTTCCTGGCCAACTTCTAACCAGGCTATGCCCACCTCTGTCTGCCAGGCCAGCTCTTAGCTCCCTGTGTTCCCTCTTGTCCTTCTCATCTGGAAATGAAGGAGGACACAGAGAAGGCTCCAGTTCTGCCCAAATACTCATCTGATTCCAGCCAGCCTGGTTAAAGTTAAAAAAAGTCCTCAAGAAATGTTTCGGATTTTGTCCACTGCAGACAGTCTGAACATCTATTTTTGTACAACAAACATATTTCGAAATTTCAAGAGGATTAACAACCAGCTAAAAAAACACACACACATTTTTCAGTAGATCTAACACTAGTTTATAGCAAATCCAGTACAGAATTGAAAGTATGAAGAAGTAAGAATACATCACCCATAATCCAGATTAGAAGTCAGTAAGAATGCCCACAGCATAATCCATGTCATGGCATTGCCCAAGACCCACTTCAAAGCAACTATTAAGCTTATGTTCAAGGACGCAAAAGAAAATAATAATCCATAAACAGAAATATCAGTAATGTGTGAAAACTGAAATAAGGAAATTCAACTTATGAAAAAAAGTCTATTTGGGTTTACACAGCAAATAGTTTTGACAAAGAATTAGTAAACTTGGAGTGAGATTAACAAAGTCTAGTCAATTAGAAGACACAAAATAAAGTAATAGCTGTAAAAAGCTTAAATCAACAGCTTCCAACATTGCCAGTTTTACCAATAACCCACTGTGATTATTGAACATTGGATTATGCATACAACTACTTTCTCTTGGTTCAGTGAAAAGAAATTTGGTTGTACCAATAGTGATTTGAAAACTTATAACATCTACACCCTGTGCTCTGTATAACTAATAGGAGGACAGCAATATGCATTGTATCAAATATTGAAATGTACTACTAACATGTTTTGAAACTGTCACATTGTTATACATTGTTATTTCCCATTAAAAGTAATAAAAATAAAAAATACAAAAAAGAAAGTAATAAACAATGACTCATAGAATAATATTGAAAGATGAGATGCCTTCCCACTAGACTCACAGGAAAAGCGAGTGAGAGAGGGAAGATAAAATCACATGGACCAAAATTGTCCCAAATTTTGTAAGAAATATAAGTCTATAGATTCATTTAGATCAGAAAACTGCAAAATAATTTTTAAATATCCCATCATAGTTTAGTTGCCAAAAATAGTCAAGTAATGATAGGAGACAATTATGAAAGAGGTCAGAAAAAATGACATGCTACCAGCATCAGGGAATTGTTTTGGGAATGAGAACTAGCTTTTTCATTGAAAGCAACACAAACTAGAGAACTTGAGCCTGTCTGAATTTTATACCTATTAAACATATCCCCCAAGACTGAAGATGAAATAAAGGTATTTTTGGATAAATACAGAGCAAGTCAGTATTCACACTACATGTAGTAAAAGATGCACCATAGTCAAAGAAAAGTAGTATCTGATGGAGAATATGAACGTATAGGAACCCAAGATCACACAGAAAGGTCACTCGGGGAGGCTGACACAGGATAACCACAATGCAGGCCCAGCCTGGGCAACTTAGTGACTTAGTGAGACAGTGTCTCAACATAAAAAATGTTAAAAAGTCTGGCCACATAGTTCAGCGCAAAGGCCTTGCCTTCAATTTCCAAGCTAAGGAGGAAATGCTACATAGGGAGATCTTTATAAAAACAGATGAAAACCAGTTATGATGAAAATAAACATGGACATCAACTCAAAGGAAAAAAAGCAAGCTCCAGATGAAGAGCCTGAATGTACTGACATTTCCATGATGACTTAATATAACTTGGGGCAGAGCAACCTGGTCTTTTTGAGATCCGTAAAGGCTCCAAGACAATGTCAAGTGTAGTAGCAAGTATTAAAGACATCACTTGTGCGCAAAACCAAATTATCAGTTCTTAAGACAAATAGGGAGCATACTTGGGAACTCAATATATGGGCATCTCTTTTGTGAAATTAATTGGAAAATTAAATTTAATGTTTAAATATGCATTTCAATGATTCCCTAATATGGACCAAAACAGCTTTCAGACTATCTACCAACTTTGGCCAGCTCTGTTAGTTTCTTTTGTTATTTTCATCATTGAAAAACAAACAAACAAACAAAAAAAAAACCCAGTAAATTAAAGTAAGTCTGAGAACGAAGGTGAACATACTGCTACTTCATGTCAGCTTCGATGTGAGGAAGTCCATTTATCTTTGAATTACTGAGTTATTTGCTTTAATGTTCCTCATTGCTATGGCAGGCCTTTCTGCACCTTGATGGATGGTCTCCATTATGAGGAATGTGTTCTAAGCCAGAGCATGTGCTTTTGTATGCCGTGAAATTCAACCTTTGCTGGCCAAGGTAATATCATTTATATTATGTTCAACATCCTATTACTTAAGTTAGTAGAGCATTTGAAGACTGCAAGTTTAATAATTCACCTTTCTAAAGAGATAAAAACCCATGGGAGTGGGAGAGATTTTAAAGGATTTTGAGCATAATGTCTTGTAGGAGGAGGGTTTGCGCTAAAGAAGAAATCAGGGGTCTGAGATTCCAGTTTTGGTCTTAGGGTACCAAGCTATGGGCTATGGTAGGTAGCATTAGGAAAGTCATTCCCTTTCATTTTCTATAGAGTTGATTTATATAAACAGGTGGCTTAATATAGACTGGTAAAGTATTTTATGAAAGTATTGTTCACTTTCAGTTTTGAGAGTCTTTCAAAGAGTTTATAGATAGTAAATCTTTCTTTCTTCTTTCTTTCTTTCTTTCTTTCTTTCTTTCTTTCTTTCTTTCTTTCTTTCTTTTCCTTCCTCCATTCCTTCCTCCTTCCTTCCTTCCTTCTTTCTTTTGGTACAGGGTCTCACTAAGCAGTTCAGACTCCTAGTTATCCTCCTGCTTTCAGTCTTTCCAGTCACTGGGATTACAGGAGTTTGCCACCACACCTGGCCTCCATCCCTGGCTCAGTGTGCCCCAGGGGCAGGATGACAGTAAGTCTTTTAGGTACATTTTATTTAAGTTCATAAAAGTTTCCAGAACATTTGATAACAAATATCAAAATTAAGGGGGAAAATATCTTCATTAAAAAAAGGTTTATGTGGGCACACAGCAGACAAACACTTCAGTTTTAATCCACAAAACACTATTAAAAATAGGTGATTTGACAAAATGATTTCAGGCAACAGTTGGTAGCAGGTTGAGTGGAACTTGTAACTTCTGATTCTGCCAAGATGTAATTACCATATTCCAAGGGTCTACAGTTCGATTCAAAATTTTGAAGTGTAATTACTTTCTTTGATCATCCAAGCATATGTGTTCCTTCACATTATGACATTCTACCTGAAAAATTTTACCCTGATAAAATCCCTGGCACTGTATACTAATAATTGTGGGTTTTGCCTACTTTTATTTTTATTTAGGTACTGAAGATGAAACCCAGGGCCTTGACTAAGATATATCCTTAGTAGTTTCTTGTGTTTTTCATTTTGAGACAGGGTCTTGCCAAGTTGCTAAACTGCTAATTGCAGTTCAAGACTGAGCTTGAACTTGTGATCTTCCTGCCTCAGCCTCTCAGAATGCAAGGATTACAGGCACGTGCCATGAATGCCTGGCTGTTGCTCCCTCTTATAGCCAAAAGTGTGCACTGAGGGTACCACAGGCTCAGTGTGTGATCGCACATGGGTGATAAGACAAGATATCTGACTATACAGCCAGTGTTAAATCCTTAAGCTTGGAAATCCAGTTGGCCTATTTGCAGAAGATCAGGTCACTGTCTCAGACAAATGATGGGCTGGACCTCCCAGAACAATGCTGTTTTCTTTCTATTATACCAAATACCACATTAGTGTGCATCCTAATCTTCAGAGTGTCACAAACACACGAGATTCAATTGCAAGTGTCACAGAGCAGGAAGTGGAAGATCTGACTCCACCCCTAACTGTGGCCATGTATGGCCAGTTAAGGAACAGTAACCTCACTCCCACAGCTCTATCTGGTGCAGATGCTCAGGAGAAGCTAGACAGGAGTCAGGGAGATCAGAGCTCTGCCATCCAGAACCTACATCCGGGATACACTGCTAGGGCACAGGCGCTGCCCACTATAACTATTATGAAGACTGAAGTGCTTCTCTCAGTGTGAAAGTAAACTCAAGCATCGGGCAGGTAATACCAGTGGTATGGATTCATAATTATATACTGAATAACAGTTTATTTGGACAGCGGCTAATATTAAATTTCAGTTGTCTCTCCCCTCCCCGGCGGCAACTGGGAATATAGGAGCAGCTGCAGCATCAGCTCTTGCCAATCTGCCAGTCGTGTGCAGAATGAACCCATTAGTGGGAATAGGTTGTAATAAGCGTGTTCGGCAGCCATCTTGCACCACATGAGGGTAATTTTTAAAATAAGACCTTGAATGCACCATCTCGGCACCTGAGAGCATTGCGCGTGGATCTGACGGCAGAAAGTCCTGAGCGGACAGTTACGGCTTCCTCCCCCTCTCCTCTATCATCTCAGTGCGCAGCTCTGGGATCTTGCTCCGACTTCCGGTCATCTGCTGACCACGTCCGGGTTTCACTTTCCCTCACGGTACTCCTGCCTGCTCCTCGCTAAGGTCCTGCTTAACTTCTCCGTGCGTCGCTGTCATCACTGGAGAGCATCCACCTTGGGCTCCTCGCTGGCCTGGCATCACCAGATGCGCAACCCTGCTGGAATCCAGGCTTCTGTCTCCCCGCATGCCTGTCAGGGGGGACTGAAAGTGGACCCTTGATGCTACCCACTGGGCACTCTGTTTCTCTAGACCACTCCCTTCCCACTTACATTAACGTGAGGACGCCCTGTTTCTCCTCAAAGTCTCCAGTACGTTGTACTCCAGCAGAACCTTGTTTGCATCTTTACTGAGAAATTGGTGCAATCAGACCCATTTACACGCTCCCTACCCCGGATCCCCCTGCCTGCCTACTTCTTTGTCCCTAAGGGCGACCTCACTCCCGCTGGGACAAGCGGCCAGCGCAGGCTCTGGCAGAGGCCAGCCTCTCATCCCTCACCTAAAACTGACTCGAGGAAAACTGTAGTTCCCCTTTCCTTGTAACCGTCAACTTCCTCCTCTTTCTTAAGGCATTCTTTTTAATATATGAACATTTTGAAGTTTTTCCTCAGCTTAAAAAGAATTCCATCTGTTGGCCCTCTTTCCCTTCCAGCTACTGTCTTGTTCCTCACCTTCCTTTTTTAGTAAGACCCAAAGCAAAAGAACTCAGAAGACTTCTGTGCACTGTCTCCCTCTCTTTCTATAGGTCACATCAGCCAGTGGACACGAGTGAGCGCCCCTCTTACGTGACGTCTCAGGCTGTGGCTGGCTACGCCTGTCTTGGAAGCCCTGCTTGGCTCAGAGGGATCTGCTTTCCCTTCTTTCCTCCCTCCCTTCTGGGCTGTGAGTTCTGTCTCTTGATTTCTGGTAATCTCCCTGCCTACTAATTCCAGCCCACTGCTCCGCCTACACAGCACTCTCCCTTCTGCATTCTGTCCTCAGATCACGTCATCGGAAACATGACTTTACACCCCAAAATGAGCAGGTTGCCCTGTAATGTGCACTGTGACATAGGCCTCATCCCTGAGTCCTAGAAGTATACACCCAGCTGCGCACCTGACCAAGTCCTTCTGGGTCACAGGAAAAGACTCATGAACCCAACACATTTCCACCTTTCCGACCCCAGGATATTTCTCTCATCCCTGACTCTGGATCAACTCTCTCAGTATTCTCATCCCTGGCCTCCCTCCCAAAAATGTCTTTTTCTTTTCTCCAGGATGTGAAGCATTTGATGTTGGATTTCCTTCTTCATTTTATGTTATTTATAACAGTCTTCACTATCCCATTTTTGGCAAGTTGTCTTTTACATTCCTGGTTGCTATCACGAAGGATGGGGCTTGGGGCTTGATTTTGATTTTGTTTGTGTGTTTATTGCAACATCACAAGCACTTGAAGTGGTGCCTGAAATGCAGGGGGCACTCGCTAAACACCAGTGGCTTGAAGGAGTGGGTTACGCTGGAAGTGCAATGCAGGCTCTCTGCCCGCCTAAGGACAAACCCAGAAGCCTGCATACATAGGCCTGAGTGCACTTATAATTATTCTGCCTGACTTCGAGCCTCCTAATCTGCTGTTCCTTCTGCTTGTTTTACACACATCTGCAGACATATTTGACAGGAAGTATGTGTGTGCCAGCTTCTCTTCACCCTGAGAACTGGGCGCACATCACCACGCACACCTCTGTGTGAACAGGAATCGCAGCTCCGGGCCCTGGAGCTGCCAGTTCCAAGGGGTGCCCCTCCTTCTGTTCTGTGGATTGCCCCGTGTCCGTATTGATGCTGCTGGTGCTTTCTGGGCAGAAGGAGCTTTTCGTGCAGTCCTGCCAGCACTGCCTCTCCTGCCTGAGGACATCTCCTCGCTATCATAGAGAGAGTGATGGTCACCTTTACATCTCAGACTTCCTTGAAGATCGAAGCCATAGCCAGGGAGGCTGATTTAGTGCTGCTTGTAAGCTCGTGTCACCATGGTAGGTGAGTGGCCCCGTACCCAGGTAATGTGCTCACCAACAGTGAGCTTGTGGTGGGCCTACATGTTGGCAGCAACAGCAGTTAGCCAAAATCGGACACACAATAAATAACTGGGTTTTTACTGAGGGCACACATCAGCTGGTACTCACAATGCAGAGGCAATTCTCCCGGTTTAGTTTTAGGAAAATCACACTAGAAAAATTTAAGATTAACATCGAGAAAGTAATATTGTATAATTCTCCATATTAAGGAATTATGACCAAAGTCAGAAATGATAACCTGTAAATTTTTTTTTTGTATTTTAGAACATTATATACAAAGTTTCAGTCTAAATAAAATTATCCATATAGAATTAGAAATGGTTTAACTTATTTTTTGAGTCATGAATTCATTACTTGGTTAAGATATAGCATTATGATTTTATAAACTTCTATTAAAATGAGGAAAAACATTTAAATATAATGTAATCACAAGTAGATAAAATTTGTTTTAGGATGTGATTGGAACATGCATTATGTATTTTGTGTAACCAAAAGAGCGTCTAAAAAAGTTAATTAGAACCTTTTATGTTTTTCCTTTTTGGAAATGTCAAAATGGCAAATTTAACATGGCAGTGTTCATCTCAATGAGAGAACTTGAAAATCACATTGCAAAATAAAAGTGTTATTTGGGTTTTTTTTTGTCTTTTTTTTTTTTTTTTTTTTTTTTTTTTTTTTTTTTTTTTTTTTTTTTTTTTT
>PVJA010018415.1:0-26560 GCA_004027025.1 Myocastor coypus | reverse complement strand
TACGTAGCTCAGACTTGCAGTCACTCTCCTGTTTTCGGCCTCACAAACCGTGGGATTAAAGGTACATGCTACTACGCCCAGTTTCAATCACTGTTTTAGTGTACCCCGTAAGTTGGGCCAGCACTGCATTCTGGGGATTAAACCCTGGCCGCTTCACTCTCCTAAGCAGATGCTTTAGTCTGCTGAGCTATCAGGCCGACCCTATGTGTGAAATTTCTGTTACACATTTTCACTATTTTCCAAGGGAGGAATCTTAATTTTAATTTTCTTTCAGTCTTTAAGAACATAATAGATACTGGTTGGAATAATTTCTCTACGAAACTTGCAATTTGTGACCTGCATGTTTTTCACTGCATATTATTTTAAAAACTACATTGCCAATTTGAGAATAATAATGAAAATTTAGATGGAAAAACAGCCATTATTCATTGACAGTGTTTAGAATGAGAGGCTTATGCTGGATTTAATTTTGTTTTTTTTAATAAATATTGGTACAGGGTCTTACTACATAGCTTGGACTCAAGGTGATCCTCTTGTTTCAGCCTCCCTAGCACTGGGACTACAGGTGTGCGCCACCACTCAGGCTCTCTGTGATCAGCTAAGCGTGCCTGCGGGTGGGACCAGCACAGTATATGGTACTGGTGATTAAACCCTGCTCCCTGTGCTTGCCTAAGCAGATGTTTACTTGGCTGAACTATATTGCTGGCTCTATTTTTTTTTTTTTAATTGGCATGAATGATTCGCTGTGTCTGCTATTTATCAGTGTATGTAGGAGAGCACCTCAGAAGTCCCTGTTTGGAAAGTTCAGTGGCAGAAACTGAACTCTAAATAGGAAGCAGAATGGAAGATGTGGTCTGTGTATGTGGGGACAGGTGTGTGGGGAACAACTGACTTTCCCTGGTATTACTAGGGAATTGTTCAGAGTACTGATCAAGGAACTCTCCACTGGAGATTTGTGTCTATAGTCAGCATTCATGAGGGCAAGAACAATCCAGAAAGTGAGAAGCAGGGCAAAGACTCATATGACTGAAATAACAGGGGATGGTTTGATATAATCTGCAGAGTCAAGTGAAGTATCCACTTTGGTAGACTTTGACTTGGGGAACCTTACACAATGAGTGTTCTTGGGATGCCTGGGAAATGAACAGTTAAGAACTCCTTCAAAGGCCCACCAGTCACCAGCTGTAGTTACTCATGTTCTTTCAGAGTTAGGGAGATATCAACTATGAATAGGTATAATGAGAGTTCAATAGCAATGTCTTTGACCCTGAATTAGATCAATAGAACTAGCAAATACTTTTCTTAAACTCTAATGAATTAATCATAAAAGAAAGATTTATAGTTTTCAAAGTAGCAACAACAATATAATAGGCAATGAGTTGCCATGTGTAGACCCCTATCAAGGCTTCCATGGCCAATGGGAGTGAGTTCTCATGGCCCAGGGATCTGCAGAAAGCAGAATTTCATATATGCTTGGTCAGCTCATGCCTCTTTTCACTTTTCTTTGGAAATAGAAAACTTTTTTTTCAAGTGACATAAGAGTCATGCAAATAGGTATGTTGGTCTTTTTTAATATTGCAAAGGGATGATATTTACTATCTTTTTCTTTCGTAGTGGTGACAGCATGTACAGGTCGGTGCTACCAAATTCTCCAAGGCATAGATACAGTATCATCATTGGCAAAGCATTCTAGAAGGGACTACATATTCTCAAAGAGTAGAACCCTGACTTACTGAAAGAGACCATGCCCCAAAGAGACCACAACCCAGAGACCACACACTGAAGAGAACCATATCCCAGCGACCACATCCCAAAGAGACCGCAGCCCCCAAAGACCACACCAGAGACAACGCCCTAAAGAGAACCACAGCCTAGAGAATCATTCCAAAGAGACCACACCTCCTTGATTATAAAGGCAGTCCAAAGTACAAGCCCACTGAGCTGTTACAAAATGCAACAAGTGCAACTGACCTACAACTCAGCCACTGAGGTGGAAATATTTAACATTCGTATCTTACTAAAAAAAGGCTCGCTGTAGGTGACTTGCTCTGTTTAGGAAATCACTTTCTTCAGTTCCCTCCACCTTTTCTTGTATGTAGAAACTTGGAATTTCTTGGCTTCTTCATCACTGCTTCTTTTCAGGCCTTTGGACAAAAAACCTCTGAGCTGACAAGGGCAACACAGGAGGCTTGGAGGCAGGGTAGGGACTTCTAGTGCTGTGCTTAGGGCCCACTGACTCCCCAGGAAGAGCCGAGGAGAAGAGCGCTTCCTCCATTTCTTGCCGTCCTGCGGATTTAAGGTTTCAACAAGGGACTCGGCTGACAGCAATGCAACGCACCCTCTACCATCCATCAGTAGGAGGATGATATATTTATAGGACATGAGCCACAAGAGAGCTATGCTGAGCACTTTCAATAAACCTCAATTAAAGTGATCAATATTTCTAGAAGAATATTTAAAAGCCCCTCTGACAGAAAACTTCCTCCCAAGTAGTTTTAAATGCTGAAATACAAGTGCATTCTTCAAGGCACAATGGTAAGTAAACTCCAGTGTCTGGGAATACAAACACCAACAGTCCTAACTTGGGACCTCAAGGTCATAGCTAAATGAGTGACACCATAATAAATTTATGAATGGCAGGTTTCTTTTTTTCACTTTTTATAGTTAGAAAGGACAACATGAGTAGATTCCTATTACAGGCCTTTTGCATACCTTCAGATCAGTTCCATATATCATTTTATTCATGGCTTTTTGTCCAAAATCCCTAAACTGTTCTTCTTTGTCCCTGATAATTCAGATGTCCTCCATGCTCACAGTCTACCTGAAGTCCCACCTCTTCCATAGATCCTTCCTTCTGCCCTCTAAGGTTCATAAAATCTCTGCTGTCCAAAGCAGCTACAGACCACATTCAAAGAGCAGCTCTCAATAGTTGGTTAGAAGCCTTGGATCCACAGTTGAGAAGGCAGCTCACCTGCACTACACTGAGCATTATTACTCCTGGGAGAAACAGCAGAGTATCAATCATGACCCACCAGGGTCATTCAAACTGAATATCCCGCCAGGAGAGCTGCCATGTGTAGAGGCTCTTGCTGGGTTCACAACGTGTTGGCCAGCTGAGCCACATCAGAGGAGACCCATGAGCTGCTGAAAACAGAGAACCAAGAGTAGAAGGTTAGAAGAAAAGGAGCTTTAGGTAGAAGGAGTGGAGAGTGAAAGACAGACCACAGTTTGGGTTACAGTTGATCCTAAGAGGGCTTTGGTGTACAAAGCAAAGTGCTTCCTTGAAACACCCTAAGAGATAACACTCCAGTGATCTTCCTCAGAGGGAAAATATCAGAGAAGGAATCGTAGCATATCAAATTCCAAGAGGAAGCAACTCAAGGAAGAGACTCTGTCATGTGTTGAACCAAGGCCACTTATGTGTGCTATGGCATTGTACTTTGTCAGTGCTCGGAACTCATTTTTTCATGTAGTCACTTGCCACCTGTTTAGTGAGCACCAATGTAGGTGTACATTGACACGATCTGAGGTTCTGGAGATACTGTTATGAGAAAACTAAAATTGGAACCCGACTCTAAAAGATTCTGCATTTTGATAGAGATATTAGTCCAATTATAACAATGATATAAAATTAAATATGAAGAAGTATACTTGGCTGGTCATGGAGACACATACCTCTAATCCCAGCACTCTGGGAGGCTGATGCAAGAGGATAAGCAGTTTAAGGCCAGCCTGGGAAACTCTGAAAGACTCTATCTCAAAATTAAAACTAAAGATATGTTGGGGTTATACCTATGGGAAGGCCTCGGGTTCAATTGCCAGTATTACCAGAAGGAAAAAAAATGCCTGTTAAGTGTAAAGAAGGAAAAGCATAATGATCCTTGAGGATATTTCACAGAGGCATTATATGCCTGGGCACCAAGAGGATGGGACAGTATCCTGGTGGAGTCTACTGATATGCTAAGGCCCTGGGGAGGAACAAACATGCAGCTTTATGTGGTCTCTAAGAAAGGTTCTTGAGTCGCAGGCACTGAGGATTAGAAATCTGTCCCTGTGCTTGGTGGCTATGCCCCAGGGCTCACCTAGTGGGGAGGCTGAGCCCCAGAATCCCTCCATCCAAAGAGTCCAAAGTTTCTGTCTCCATAAAGAAAAAGGAAATTGATTAACACATGGCCAGCCTGGCTTTTGATCTTCCTGGTCTTCTGGGTGGATAAACACAGAGGGGTCCCTCCTGTGCCGCAGACTGGAGCTGCCTCTCCCTCCGTGCCTTTGCCTTTGCTGGCTGCACCTTGGTGGGCGGTGCTCAGGGAGATCTAGATGCTAGCAAAAGTCACCATGTGCTGTAGCATCCCCGCATCTGGTGAAGAGAGTTGTAGGACTTCAGGTTGGGGAACACCTCAGCTGCCTGTAGGACCACTGTGTGTCAGCAGGGCTCACACAGCAGGGCGATTTCTCCTTCATTGTAAGATCCTTTTCAGCACAACCTCAGGCAGAATGGAAGGTGAACAGGCTGAGACACCAGCCTGGAATCTCAGGTGAGACCCTGTGCATCGGAAACCTCCTGACCAAGGTACTATCAGCGAAAAGCATGCCTCTCCCTGAGGCCAACCCCCTGAAGAAGCCTTGAAAAGCACTCCAGGGTCTGGCTTCTTTGTGGTTTCAAATTAAAAAAGAAACTTTTTCTGGTTGCCTTCTCCCACAGGGTGAAAATAAATGTTCAGACACCTTGAATGGACATTTTACATCAGTATCACAATGCCGGATTTGGGAGTGCCTGGGCGGATATGTCAGTGATGTACAGGAGAGAAGAGAATGATACACTGATTTTGGAAAATATGTTGATGTGTCAAGGAGCTGTCCTTGGGAGGAGAGCCCCCGGGCTATAGGCTCACTGCTGTACCCATTACTTCTGTGCTAGAAATATGAGGCATGCACTTTAACCTCTGATACTTGGATTGATAATTCACATCACAGTAAGGTTCTAAAGATACCATCGGATATAGTCAAAATAACAAAGCACTTGCATTGGTTTTTTTCAGTTATACTAAAAATGTGTTCTGTCCAGAGGAAGCAGATGAGGCCTTAGTGAGACTGAGAGACTGGAAAGACATTGAGGGAAAATGGGCCCGAAAATGAATCAAAATTGAAGTATTTTAAGCTCTGCCTTTTATCATGTCTCCACTTATTTAATGTCATGCTCCCAGCTAATAAGGATTTATCAATTGAAAATAAAGTTCAGAGACACAAAGTCCCACATGTACTGGAGAAAGTAGGTATCAGAAAGCAGGCCACTGGTACTGAAGATGTGCTGAGAAAGTTTTTAGCTCTGTGCTTAAAAGTATTTCAAAACCAACCCACCTGGAGTAAACTATCTTTGTCTGAAACTTGTTTTATCTCAACTTTTCACAGTCATTTTATGAGTAAATACTCTTACTCATAGGAAATTTTCTATTCATCAGATTCAGAGTTATAAGACCATAAGAATATGGAAATTTATAGCAGCATGGAGTTTTTAGTTCCTTTTAAGAGTTCATGCTAAGGGACAGGGCAGAAGCGCAGGGGCAGGGCATAGGCCTCACACACTCAAAGCCGTACGTTCAATCTCCAATAAACAAGCCCACAAACACGACAGGAGCCAGCACTGCCCATCCCTGGGTGGCTGCCACTCTCTGCATTGAGTCTACCTTTTAGTTACTTTGCAGCTTATAGGACAGGATGCATGATGGGGGCTCAGTGACAGAATGATTTCCCATTGCGCCTGAAGCTGTTTTTACATAAAGATGTAAAAAAAAAAAAAAATGCCTTGGAGTGAAGTTCCTAGGATTTATGACTCTTCTGCATTTCACATTTTCTGTTCTATGTACAAGGGCCACCACTTCTGAAACAACAGGCACACTGTGCCCAAAGCTTTGCAAACACGCTCCTCTCCCTAGGCACCCCTGAAATTTCTCAGGGTAAAACAATGATCTCACATGCAATCCTAAACTATACGGAAGTTACCCTGCTGATCCTCTTAGGAGCTTGGAGATTCATCTCTATAGCTTTGCTCATTGTTCTAGGCTAATCACATCCGTTTCCCTGAAGCACGTCATGTGCCAAAGCCAAACTGTCTGTATGCAGAAAAGCAGTGACCAGTTCTGCATGCTACATTCAAGCTCCATTTCTGTTTCACTACAGAGGCAAACCTCACGGTCTGTAAGTCATCGTTCTATCAAAATTGTTCCAAACAGGCTCCAAGAATATTGGTACACTAACTCTCACCCTAAGGAAAGGTGTTCAAGAGGTAAAGCTTTAGAGGGATGCTACTCTTCAGTGGAGCCAATGGATAGCGTCCAAGACACTTAGGAAGTTGTGCTCCTGATGCTGCAGAAACGATTGCATCTAAGTCTCAGTTGTCTTTCTCCAAGATGACTTTATGCCTTAGTGCTTTCAGATTTCTGTACTTAGGAGCCACACTACAGTATGAAGAACTGTTGTTTCTGGGCAGTGCACACATTGGTGTGTATTGTGCTTGTTGCTCTCACTCACAGATCATCCCTCAGTGAGTACCTCTTGCCCCAAACATGAAGAGCCCAGCCCCTTCCCTGGAGCCCACCCTACACTGACACCATCATCTCCCAACGCTGGGTCACAGAACGGCCAGTTCTGTACGCCCCCCACGGCACAGGCTCTTAGCCAGAGCCTCAAGCACAGAGCCCTCTGCTGAACAGCACCCTGGCTCTGCTGGCTAGAGATCCACACACGGAGCCCTGAGAAAAGCCCTGTCTGCATGGCTCTCTACTTGCTGGCCCGCGCAGGGTTCCTTAATGAGCCCATGTGGAGTCCAGCGCCGAAAGCATTTCCTCCCTGCAAGCCAGCACAGCCGGGACAGCTCTGTCTCAGACAATAGATCACAATTCAGAACGGAGACAATGAGAGTGAAAGCAGCAGCTTGGTGTCTTCAGGGAGGGATGATCAGTGAGTGTCCCTGGTTTCGAACCTGCCACTTTCGAGGTCTAAGGTCCAAAGGCAAAGTGCCACACAGTTGTGGGTCTTTCCTGGGCGAGACTGTTTCCCAGCCCTCTTAGAACAGCAAGAAGTGTTTCCTACCATCTCTCAGCAGATCTAATCTTCCCCTTTTAAAAATGGAAACCTGTGATTGCCAGGCAGTTATCTGCTGCTGGCTTTGCCCTGGGTAGCTTGGAATTGAAGTAAAACCGTAACCACCCACTCCCCCTCCAAGCTGAGATCCGGAAAGGCAGGCAAACTGGAAAAAGCCACACGTCAGCCTCCCCTGTCGGGAAAGCTGGGGCTCAGGGCGGCCACAGTGCTGAGCAAGGCACCAGAGCCTGAAGAGCAGCTCCTCAGGACAGAGCAGATCTGGAGCCATTTTTCACGAGGTTCACGAGAAAATGTCAGCTCTCAGAGTCTCGTGCACTGCCAGGGTGCGTCTTCACCTGGTCCAAAGAGACTCAGCCAGCCTCCCTGCCAGGACAGCTTCTCCCAAACCCTGGTCCCTCATTCTGGGCATCTCTAGATAGAGGCTTTGACAATCACATGGCACAGAGCTGCATCCTATTCAAAACTAAATGCTCCCTCTTCCCCTTCCTTTCCTCTGAGGATGCTGTGAATCCGACGCTTCGGAGTTCAAAAAGAGGGAAAGCACAAGGCTGTTCTTCCCTCTTCTCCCCTTCCCGTCCTCCTTCAGCTTCTTGCTAATAGCTCTGGGCAGTTTACTTCTGAATGGAGTAGGCTCCGACCAGGGAACAATGGCAAATGGGCATCCGAGCCTCCAGCTATCAGGGACAGCACCGAGCAATGCTTCCTTTGTACAAACACGGGAAAATACAGAGGCTGGAACAAAAGACACTCTATCTGCACAGCAAGAAGCAAGAGGAATGATGTGCTTGATTTACACACATCTGCCCTCACTCATTAAAATAAGAGCTTTGAACCTAATTCAATTATGACACATTGTGTTCTTTCACCAAACCCGGTCTCACTGAGATGAATTTTTTGAAGCCTGGGTTTCAAGGGGAAGCGAACTGCGCTCCGATGGAGGAATACCTGGGGTGTGCCTCTGTGGAACAGATGCCATTTCAAACTTACTCTATCTGAACTCAATTACGTGGGAAATTAAGACTAGGCGGACACCTTCGGCTACCTGGGAATGGTTCTGGCTCTGCAGAAAGCACCCAAGTCAGCAGATATTTGCTGTTTACATCTCACCGGCCCTTCCTCAGGCGTTTGCAGCCCAGTGGAACAAAATGCTAACTATTCTCCAACAGCCACCTGACAATCAGAGACTCTGAGGGCGACATCACCCTGGCTCTGCGCTCGCGCGCTGGCTCCGTGGAACAAAAGCCCGGCCAACCCGGGAGAGGCGTTCGGGCCACGAAGTGCAAGTTCGGGCTCACATCTGGGAATATGGCACTGCCTGCCTCCCCCGGGGTTGGGGAGCGGAGCGGTGCGGGCTATAAATAGAACACACCGTCTGCACCGAGACACCAAGCTTACTGACCTAGAGCTCTGTTCAGAGCTGCAGCGCGTCCTCGGCCGCCTCTCCATGGTCCCCGGCCAGGGTCTTCTCAAACCACCTGTACCGATCCAGCTCGGGCGTCCCCAGGGTAATTCTCCCCATCCGAGTGGCCTCGCGGAGCTCAGGCGGTTCCAGCGGGACGCCTCGCAGTCTCCTCCCGGGGACAGAGACAGCCACGCCAAACTGCCGCCGCGGAGGTCTTTTGTTTTCCCTCCTCTCCACCACGAAGCCTGCAGCACTTCTCGGGCTCGGGCTCTGCCTCTCCGTCTGCTCCTCCGCCCCGCCCCCACCCCCACCCGCAGCCGCGCTCTCCCGTGGACGCGGGGTCATCTACACCCCGGCGTGAGAACCAGCGCTCCACGCGCGGCTCTCGCTCCGGGCTCCCTCGGGGAGGGAGGGGCGGCTCTAGGTGAAGTCAGGTGACCCCTCCCCGAGAGCCAAGAGCCAGGAGAGGGATGGGAGTGTGGATTTTAATACACACACAGGCACATTTACATTACAAAGCAGCCAGAAAGATCTGCTCCTGGAGATTAAGCATTTTTGTTTTTGCTTTCATAGTCCCCCTTTAGCAATTAAGAGAAGCTAGTATAGGATAATGAAATGTAATTAAACTTTTCTATGTTAATAACAAGGCTGCCTCCCTTCACAATCATCCGACTGAACAATTCTTTTAAACTGGGACCTTTCACTGTTTCTTTTTTTCTTCCAAGGGTCAAAGCATCAGTTAGTTTTTATATTTGCGCACTTTTTTCTAATAGGCCTTCTCTTTGACATCTAATTAACCTATGCTAAAGTTAAGGATCATCATAAATGATCATGATAACATGAAAGGATAAAAAGGAACCGACCCCGGAGCAGCTAGGGTGGACATAAATCAATAGTTTCCTGTTGTGGAGGTAAATTCAATAATGAGGAAGTTTTTGCTTTTGGGCAAATGGTTCATCCCTTCTGGGCTCCAGTGTCTCTGTGTTCAGACAGAAACTAAATGTGACAAATGCAGCGCACACCCCTTCCTCTCCCAGCCAAGCAGCTGGTTCAGGATGTCCACGGAGCTCACAGACCTGCCTTTGCAAGAGGAGATCCTGCAGCCACCTCGAGTGCCATGTGGATGAGACATTTGTGACCCACAGAAGGCCTGGCCCCTACAGAAGAAATCTCTCTACTTAGTTCCCTGCTGCACAATTTTTGACATCCGGGAATGCTTCCTACTAAGTAGGCAAGGCAGGCAAACTATGGAGACAGTAGTCAGGAACTGTCCCAAGCCCTTAGATAGAAGCACCTTGTCCTGTGACATGGGAAGCAGACAGGCTAAGGCTGGCACGCTGGCGCTGCTGATGAGGACGGAAGACTTTGTTGGCCTTTGGTGCTGTGTCCAAGGATTCTGTTTCCAGAGCCCTGTGAGCCTGGCGCCTCACCAGAACAAGAGCTCACATGGGCCGCTGAAGCAGGCACACTTGGGGCTTAGCCCCCAAGGGACAGCCTTAGAAGCGGAGGGTCCTCCTGGCTGTTCTCCAGCTGCATTCCTGTATCTACCCCTCAGCCCACCCTCTCACCCAAGGCACACTGAAGAAATGAGTTCTCCTTCCCCACAGTGGATCACAGAAAGAGAGCCTATACCATACCCTCCCGAACAAGCCCTGAATTGGACACAGATTATTCTAATCTTCTGCTCTTGTGGGTAGGAGCTCACCTTAAGGAAAGTCTTTGACCAGCTTTTGTCTAACTGTAAACCCTAAGAATCTCATTTCATCAAGGGCCCAACCTCATACCCAGAAGAGGGAAGGAAATGCTGCAGAGAGGCCAAGGAGAGCCCAGAGAGCCTTGCTGGGCTCCGAGTTGTCTATTTGCAACAGATGATTTCCATTTTGACAACCATACCAATACATGGGTGTTCACATGTCCTGGAACTCAGTACTGTCATGTGTGAGTCACCCTAGGTGCTGGGTCTTCTGTCCAAAGTCTCCTGGGTCATGGAAAAGCATGATCAGGTTAAGGTGCTGTGCCCTTCTCCTGCTGATCTGTCCTTCAGTGATCAGTGAAGGATGTTGCTGCCATCCTGCATGCTGTGACCCTAGTGTAGGAGAAGCATTAGCCATAGGGGCTTTGGCAGACTCCTGTGCAAACAGCCTCTTGCTCTCATGAGAACCATGCCAGGGAGCCTGCAACGCTGCTGGGCATTTTAGTGTGCCCAGCTAAAATGCCCCAGTGTGTCTGTAGCCAGCATTCTGAACAACCACTGAACTGCACTGGTCATGTATTTTAAGAGTTTTACCTTAGATAGCAAAGATCTTAGTTTAGCTTTGAAAATCCATTATGTGCCAAGTGGCTGCAAATTTAGCTTTAGCATGTGCTACAAATGTTGGCAGCTTACCATTGGACAGCAAACAACAAAGCAAAATACTTGCTGCAGAAAATCAAACTTGTCTTAGCCAGGTTCAGGAAGCCCTGGCCTTCTCACAGGGTGAAAGCATAGAGGATCTTTCTGCATCGTCTCTTACAATGAAGTTAGGTGGACCTCTGAGTTTTACCTTTCCTCTAGTCTTGGGTGTCTTGGTTTTGCGTGCACTGTGTTTTCCTCCTCTGACCCCTGGATCTTCTACTGTTGAACATGGATCCATGCTCTTGGAATGTACAAGGTGCTGGAAATGCCAGGGAGTGAGGAAGGTGCTGTACATTAAACCTGATATCATGGGGCAATAGCACAACCAGCTTCAAGCCTTGTGCTGTCCTAACTACGGGAGTGGTGGACTCCACACTGCACAGCCTCTACTATGAGCATTAAACGATCTTGAGATCAGGGTCCTATGCAAGCTCACCAATGACAGGCCAGTTTTTTTTTTTTAATAGAAAAATGAAAGTAAATCAGCAAAACTATTCTATCAATGAACTCCAGCCAATTTTCCAAAACGGCTCTTACTCCTAAAGTGCTGACAGAGTAAAAGAAACCTTTAACCATGTGCTCATTCATTTAACTAGCATTCCCTGCACATTTGCTTTGTGCCAGGTGCTATTTGAAGCTCTGAGGGGCACAAGATAAAAAAAAAAAAACAATAATACTACCAGAGTTTGGGCCATCTGAGAAACTCAGAAGTGTCAGTGCCACTGGCAATGTGGCCCTGATGATGATGCCTCTGCGTTGGGGCTCGATGTGAGGTGCAGTGGCCCACTATGTAAGGTGAAGTGTAGGCCTCCCTAGGGCTCCCTGCTATCTTGTACAAAGATGCCTTGGCAGCAGTGTGAAGGGCAGGTTAGAGCCGTGTCCCCCAGCTTCCCTAGTGGCAGGCCTTGCCTCACCTGCTCGTAAGAACGGAGCACGCTCATCGGATGAGCAAAGTCCAGGAATATCCATTTTTCCACGAGTGTCCTAGACCATTATTCTCATGAGAGAGTTTCTGCAAATGTGCATTTTGTGGTGATCCCTGATTATGGCACAAGGTCGAAATCACCCAGAGTGTCTTTTCAAAAAATTCTCATCCTTTATTTGATTTTATCGTTTTGCACCTGGGTCTCACCAAGTTACCAAGGCACCCAGGCTAGACTCGAAATGATGATCCTCCAGCCTCAGCCTCCTAAGATACCAATTTTAAGCAATCAAATATAGTAATCCTTCCGTCCCCAGTGTGCTGTGCCAGCCCTGCTTCTGGGGTGTGCTGAAACTGAGACGGAGACGGAGACGGAGACCGAGACCGAGACCGAGACCGAGACCGAGACCGAGACTGAGACCTAGACTGGGCGTGGTGGTGCATGCCTGTAATCCCAGCAGTTGGGACGCTGAAAACAGGAGGATCACTAGAAGTGTGATCTGTGTAGTGAGACTCTGTAGACCCTGTGCTAAATAAATAAGTGAATAAATATATAAATATACAAATAAACAAACATAGTAATCCTTAGGCTAATTTCACTGGAATATCTGCAAATGGCACCTGCAGTATTTTGATCTTCTGTGACAGTCCCCCTGCAGCCAAGATGAGGAATGACTGGCATGGTGAGGGCTCTGGGAGCAAGAAGACCATCGACGAGCTACTTTACAGGATGCTTGGTTGGGTCCAGGGAGCCCAAGGAAAGGTGGGTTTATGCAATGAGGTGCATGACCACAAATATAAGTCAAAGTGAGGCCGCACAGGAACTGGGGCTAGTGGGCCACTGAGAACCCAGAACCCCTTCCCTCTACTTCCTCAGAGCTGTACTCTCTTGTGAGCACTGGTTTGAACTGCACTCTCCTTCTTGGGAGTCATCTAGCATGGCCCATCACCATCTCCAAGGCTGCCCTGGCAACTGCACGCTCAAGTGGGAAGGGGGATTGCTGCGACCTTTCCTGTCTGTCCCTGAGTCAGTGGGCAAAGCTTGGCTTGATTGGATGTGTGGCCTCTGTCTGCCCTGGACCCTGTCCTTCACTGCTGGTGAGATCTTGAGGCCCTCCTCTTTGACAAGGTCTCTGGCAAAGAGTTTCAAGGAGGGCGCAGAGAGCAGTGCCACCTAGTATGGCATGCATCAAGCAATGACAGCTCAAGCAATTAAACAAGTGGCTCAGGGACTGGAACAAGGCCATGGAAGAAGAGAGGCGGCCTCAGAAGCTTGTTGGACGTAGGACTCACAGAACCCAGTGCCTACTGGACATGGAGATGTGCAGAGTCGCTGCTGGGGAAAAGCTGCGCGTTCATGCAGCGTGGATGCCACTGCGTACTACCAACTCCACGGAGGGCAGTTCCTCCTCTCTGGTGGTGAGTGAAACACGGGCCTGGAAGGAATGAGAACTGATACAATCATTATGCAATCGCTGTGGTGCTCCTCAAAAAAACTGAAACTAGAGGGAGGCCCCAGTGGATCCAGCTCTGCCCCTTCATGATGCCTTCCCACCTGACATCAGAGTGCGGTGATCCATGCACATCCATGTTTACAGTGGCACTATAAATTTA
Source organism: Myocastor coypus (assembly GCA_004027025.1). Classification (NCBI taxonomy): domain Eukaryota; kingdom Metazoa; phylum Chordata; class Mammalia; order Rodentia; family Myocastoridae; genus Myocastor; species Myocastor coypus. The sequence continues at coordinate 13,126 of PVJA010018415.1, read as the reverse complement.
GCTCATACTCGCTAAATCTTGGAAGCAGACTCTATGTCCATTAACAGGTGAAGGAATAAAGACAATGAAGTATTGACCCATGGTGGAGTACGACTCTCCTGTAAAGATGAAAGCAAAATGAAGAAATCTAAGCATTAACTCTTTGCTTCAGTAGACTAGTACCAACCAGTGGTACAATTATCCAAGCTATGCCATGCATGCACACGTAGTTCCCTGCTTTCTTTTGACCTTTCCCTCATCCCTCATCCCTCATCCCTCAGCTGTCCCTTCCCTTCCAGCAGTTTCTTTCCCTTTCACAGCATCTATTGTACCTTTGGGATCTGCTCTTCTGAGCTATAACCCAGGACCCTGGGGTTTTATTTGTTTGATCAATTTTGCATGCTTATGCCTGGTAATCTGAATAATGAAGTTAAGGTACCAATATGCAATATAACAACCAATGTTGGATTCCTATCATTTTCTTTAGTGAAATTCTGCATTGTTGCTAATTTTTTTTTAATACTGTGTTTTATTCTCTTAAAAAAAAAAAAAAGAGTAATAGTCAGGATCACAGCAGTGAAACCTGGGTTCTCTCAGGTTTGTTTGTTTTTTTTTTATTTTTATTTTTATTTTTTTGTTTGTTTTTTTTAAAGAATGGAAGAACAAAAGATGACCTTGAGTCTTTCTAGGAAAACGGATGCACCTTGAGACTATGATGTTAAGAGAAATGAATCAGACAATATGCTTAAAGATTGCCTGGTTTCTCCTATATGAGAAACCTAAATAATAAATAAAGAGCACAGTAACAGATAGACAGCAGGAAGCAGTGAGATGGATCCTGCTCAGATGGGGAGGGCATCAGGGGAGAGGGACGATGGGACGGGCAATGAATGAGGATGTGGTGTGGGCCTGAATGGCCACCACGCCAGGACTCTGTCAAGCAGTTAAGTGCACCTCGGGGGGTGGGGCTGATGTGGCACATGGGAACAGCACTTGCCAAGGCAGGCACTCAGTCTGCTGAGCTATCTCACCGGCCCTTCACAATTTCAAAAGAGCAAGTACCACAATGCGTAAGACATACTGAGAAATAGCAAGAAAATGTTCCAAGGGGAAGGGGAACGGAAGAAAAGGGAAGAAATAAAAGAGAATGGAAAAAAAAAAAAAAGGAAACAGATTTTGCAAATGAGTAGGGGAAGAGGAGTGGCAGGAAGAGGAGCAGGTTGGGGAAAAAGGAGGAATCAGGCTATATTCTGTACAGACACACATTCCCTGTGGTGAATGTAATAATTGCATATGTATAAAGTCTGCCAATAACATTAATTTTTGGAAAAAGAAATGACATAATTTCCAAAAAGCCAACACTTGCATTTCAGCAGTATGCTAAATATTAATTATTTTTTAAAAATCAATTTTTCCTGCCTTACTGTTGTCTGCTTTCACAGTAGATATTTCTGTGCAGCATCGCTGACATTCTGAGATCTGTCATTGGTCAGTGAAGAGAATATTTAGAGCAGAGTTGGCACTGCTTTTATGTGAAATTGAAGTTTACATATCTTATCTGACAATAGGAAAATGAATTCACATGGGAACAATGATTATCACATTTGTAGCTATAGATAATCTCAAGAAAATTATCTTCGGTGTTCAATTAAATGACTCATTGATCCTAATGAGAGCCAGCAGCTGTTGGTTTGAGAATGTGGTCCAGATCACTGTGTTCGACTTGACTGCCGGGTGTGTGGGTAGATCCCTTTGGGTTATAGATAAGCATTGGTGTCTGCAGATCTTCTGTCCATGAGAACGTCCCTCACTCACTGGCTACGTGACAATTTTCATCAGAAACAACCCACTTCATTTTGATTGTCTATGTCACATTAATGCATTTTCTGTTACTGTCAAAAGGGTGCTGCTCTACTTGAAGATAGTTATATGTATGTGCATGCATGCATAATTATCACCAGGAATGATTTGATTATCCCATCCTAAGAGCAGAAAAGCAAAAAGAAGAAAATTCTTGCTTTGAGTGGTTCTTTAGTCCTAACTAACCAAAGCAGGTGTTTTAAGAAAGAGTTTTAAATCTATTCCAGTGCAGAAAACACAGGGCACCGGCAACCTTGACTTCATCATTTTCCAGTTGTGTAGCACTGGATTAAAGGGACAATGATGATGTTGATTACACGCAATTATCAGATTCCCTGAGACGATGGATGCAAAGTGCTTAGTGTGGTGCCGGGAACACCATCAGCGCCGGCCCTGGCATAGAGCCACCACCACCACTATCCATCGCCAGCACTGACCATCCTTCTTGTCACCTATTTTCACCACCACAAATGCTGTCACCTTTGTGATCCTGCTATCAGCATCATAGCCAGTCCTTGTCAATCACAAGATCCTGCTCTAAACAGCACACCACAGATGCTAGCTTCCATCATTAATGCTATAATAGTCTTTTCTACTGGCTTTCGGCTCATGAATCTGCATATTGTGAGACGATTACCTTGATATAAAACACACCATCATGTTTTAATGGACCCTGCTCCAAGTAGAGGCTGGCACATAGATACCTTTCTGTACACAAAGTAGAAGAGAGCATAAGACGCTCTGTCTTCATCAGCCTTTCCTTCCCATAGCCAGGTCTCACGATCAGATCTGATCATGGGAAATTGTCCATGGATGGATTTCTCTCTCAAAGGCATTGACCAAGTATTAACAGTCCACAAGGTAGAAGACCAGGGTAGAAGAAGGTCCTCTTCCTAAGGCCCCCAAGGGAGGGGGTGTGCCAAGCATGAGCAGCTTGTATGAGGATGTGCTGCAGATGCCATACAAAACCAGCGCCCGAGCAGAAGTGCTTTGCTAACTGGGTGAGCATAAACAAACTCCTGATGCCTGTCTGTCCTGGATCTGCCATTCTGATCTCGTGGTGGCTCATCCTGGTCTGGCTTCTGCAAACCCTCCTCTGCTGGGGCCCCATCTGGGACTTCTCATTTCCTCCTGATTTATGATTTTGCATAACCCTTCACCTCCAACACCTTGTGAACCTAAGCCAGATGGACACACATAGGACATATTTGAGGTTTCTTGCTTTTGGAGATAAACTGTGTGAAGTTCAGCCCAGACAACATTTTGATGTGGGTGGCAGTGTTCTCCACACCATCCCCACCCTTTGCTCAGCCCCTTCACCAGTCAGTGGCACTTGCAGAGTCTCGCTGCAGTTGACACACCTTATAACAAACCCAAGCTTCAGTAGAATGTGCTGTGTGAAACGGCAAATGTTACTTGAAGTAGCAGCTTTGAACAGTAACTGCCACCCACCGAGTGACTTCCAGCAAGATAGCCTGATGTCCCTGAAGTGTAATTTCCTCACGTGAAAATAGAGACTATGGCACTTAATCTCTGAGGTACTTTGGGTAAATAAACATAATCATAGAATTAGACCATACTGGGCCTACTGTTCCGCCCTTCCAGAGTAGTCAGTCACTCACCCACTGCTCAGGGGTGTGATGGGGCCCGCTCCTCTTCCAGGGCCACCTGACTGCTGCTGTCTCATTCACTAACCTGACACTTTCAGCGTGAGTTCTTCTACTCCAGGAAGATGCGCTCTTGCAGAGGAGCTAACATTCAGTCACAAATGATTTTTCCCCAGGTAGGAGGCAGAAAAGGAAGGGATAAAGGAGAGAGAGAGAGAGAGAGAGAGAGAGAGAGAGAGAGAGAGAGAGAGACAGAGAGAGACAGAGAGAGACAGAGAGAGAGAGAGAAGTCATAGGGAGAAATGAGAGGAAATAGCTCCTTGCTCTAGCAAAGACAAGAGCAGCCCCAAAGGGAGGCAGGGAGAGGCTTGGCTGGACTCATAGGATTTGGGAGACCAGGACTTGCATAGCTCATTCACTGTCCCTGGGCTTCTCAGTGAAATAGTGACAATGGACCTTTGGAAGATCCCATGCAGCTCCTAGTTGTTTTCTTGTGTGTGTGAGTACCAGGAATCAAACTCAGGACCTTGAGCTTGCCGGGCAGGATCTGTGCCACTGAACTATATCCCAAGCCCCAGCTCATAGGTTTTTGAAGCATGAAATTGAGAAGTAAAATAGTTCTGGAGGACTTTTCTATGTTCAATTCCATTTTTCCCTGCCATCAGAAGGCCAGACATCCCTTGCGTCCACCTCAGGGTCACACAGGGCTGTCCTAACCCTGCCCAGTTTACAAATAAAGTGGCTTTGGCTCAGAGGCCTTTGCTGACTTTCCCAAGGACAAAAGCTAAAAGGACAGAACTAGTTAGACAACGCCACTGAATGGAAACCCCAGGTAGTTTGTTCTACTAACCTATCTCCCCAACCCTCTCCCAGGTAGTTTATACTGTACCAGGCTGCCACCCTCGGGGACAGAAATTGAGAATAAACCCATTAGGAAATCAAACCTTAATTAAATGATTCTGCGATAGTATTTTAAATAAACATGATCAATCATCAAGCAGTCATGACAACTAGAGGGGAAAACATTTCTTATGGCTGTGGAGTTAACGTTTAGCAGCTATAGACACAAACAAACAAGGAAACTGGCTTGGAACGTTCGTTGATTCTTTTGCAGAGCAAAAGTGTCCTCGATTTCAGGCGTAGCCTGTGGGGGTACCTTTGAGGACAGACTGGCATGAATGGCTCCATGAAGTCAAAGTAAGCCATTTCCAGCAGACCTGTGTGTGTGCATGTGTGTGTCAGTGCACGCACATGTGTGTGTGTGTGTGTGTGTGTGTGTGTGTGTGTGCCTGTACTTATGTTATTTTCTTTAAAACAGTAATATGTTACCTTGACTATGTTTCAGGTCTGTCATTTTGAGTGTCAGGTGTTGCAATTATGCCCTAATCAGTCCCCCCTCTTTTGCAAATTATACAATTATTAATAGGCAATTATGCATTACTAATCTATCATTTTGTTACAAAATATAACTGACAATAGCAAACAAAAGAAAACAAAACCCCAACTCCCACTCCCATTTGATGTTCTCATTTTCTTCCACATGCTGGAGTTCTTAAAAAATAACTTTTGGATGAATGCCTTGCTGATCTCATAAAGTAGAAAAGGTTTGGTGAGCGCCGCCCCAGCAAAGGCGCTCGAGGGAACCAGGAACACGACAGGAGAACCAGCGGGGTTCAAGCGGGCCCTGCAGGCCATCTTCCTCACCTGTCTGGAGCGCCGCAGCACCTTAGGTCCCTCCCGGATGGAAAGTTAGGCTGAGGGAAGCTGCAGACTCGCGCCCTGAGTGGGCGTGGCGTCCTCCTCTGTAGCCCGCCTCACAAATGACACCCTTGAGAAGTGACTTCTCACTATGAGGAGGCCTTGCTTCCCCTTATTTCTTTTGGCAGCAAGATACAAGCAGCGTGTCCACAGCAGAGGGTTAAATGTAAGAGGTTCCTCAAGGGAAAAATGAGTACAGTTACTTGAATTATTGCTCATGGGAACATAGAAATGTTCTCCCATTGGCAAAGAGAAGATACCAGGGTTAGCACTGGAATTTAGAGATAAAATGGAATCGGAGAGAAGGAACAATGTCCTTTCCAAAAGCCGTGAGGAAGCGTCAGTATTCAATGGCTCCTACATCACAACATATTTATCTCTGAGGAGATATTTTACACAGTGAAATTTATATTAGAAAGTTAAAATATGACTTAGTGCTTTTGAAACAGAAGATTTTTTTAGGACAAAATTAGAACAAAGGCTATTAAATTAGAATGAATATCCTATTAGCTTCGGAGGCACAAGAACCATCACTGAAATAAACTTTGAAGAATTTTCACGGTGAAATCTTTATGAATATCATATGTACAGCCTTCTTCTTTGGCTATTTTTATTACTATAAATAGTGTGACCCCTTGGAGTTCTCTTCTTGTGTGAGTCTTTAAAACTCCATTATTCTAAGTTTTAGAGTACTTCACAAATGACAACAACAATGGATGTCAAATTAAAATAAAAGCATGAGTCAGATTTTTCAGAAATCTAGAGGCTTCTGAATTGGAGATTGTCAACTTAAGAAAAGAGTTCCTAACTAATAAGGTTAAAAATAGCCCAGAACTGAGTCACTAATGAGCCTGCTCCAACTTGGGAAGACGGTGCTGGGCGCAAAGGTGGAACGGGACAACCGGGGTCAGAGGCCAGGTGCAGGCATGGTCTCGAGGTCCCCTGGCAGTGTGCGCAGGCCTCAGGGAGCAGGGTGACACATGGTGACCCACAGGGCTTTGGACAGAGGTGACATTCCGGCTCAGGCCTTGTGGGTCCCCTTTTCGGCTCTTTTCTGTCCCAGCATGAGCTCAGCACAGTGCTCCTGACGCGCAGGGATGGATGAGTCCTCTAGGGAAGGGCCTGGAAGACTCCAGCCTGCACGAGGAAGCACTATTTTGAGTTTTCACAGTTGGGTAGAAGTGCAATTGAAGTTCAGGGTCAGAGCTAGGAATGTCTAGCCAGGGACCGCCCATAGCACGGCCTACTACAGTGGAGTGGTGGGGATGGGTAAGATGGGCCAGGGAGAGACGCGGGCGAGAAGAGCGCAAATGCCTGTGTTTGAGGGGTGAGTAAGGGATTTGGTACCTTCATTTGCACTGAGAAGGACTGCCCAGAAAAAGCCGGCAATGAATGGTGATCAAGAGTGTCACACACCAGTGTGCCGGGTAGGAGAGGTGAGACCCCCAGTCCTCAGGATGTTTTATCTGAAGACTGCATCTCACTAAATTATTGACTTGCTCGGGATGGGCTTGAACTTGCAACTTTTATGCCTCAGCCTCCTCAAGGCCTGGGGTTAGAGGGATTCCGCCTCACGCCCACCTTCTTGTAAAATGTGAGACACCCAATAAATCACTGTGGTGAGAGACCCGAGAGAGAAAGTAGGAGCATCCGGGCACCGGTGGCTTCTATACCTCCACCTCTCGGAATCCTCTTGGGAGCCTTGGAAACGCACACACCTACGTGTCCTCCTTGCAGACTCTGATTTGGCAGATGAGAGTCCTGAGGCACTTCTTGGATTTTGACAGTACTTTAATAGAAGTCTTACTAGACTAAAGTTCCTACATTTTTAAATTTTAATCTTACAACTAGTCAGGGAACCTTTCTAAGGCTTTCTAATACCCTGCAGTGGCAGTGGACCTGGGAGACAGTAGGTGCTCACTAATATGTATGGGTCATACCCTGAACAGCCAAATACCATTCTCTCAGATACTGTGGGTATAGCCACTTAGACCCAAAGTTGAATGAAGGTTGGAATACCTTTCCATCACAAAACAAACAACTTTGGCTCTAAAGTGAAATTGAAGGTTTGTCCTAAAATGACCATCGCAGAGAAAGGGCTGTTTCCAGAATTATTTAGGCCTCCAGCCACACCTGCTTTGTCTGTGGAAGATGCCGACTTGCTGGGAGATGGCTTAAGTGTGTGGCTTTGACAGTGTATGTACATGATGAGCAAGGACATAATTACAGCCGCCCCTCACGGCAGCCTATTCATTTACAGGGCTATTTTGGAAACAGTAAGGTTTTAATTGGTTTCCAGTTAGGGAAGGAAGTTCCACGGTTTAGGAGCCCAGGGCTTTGCCCTCTATGGATTTACTCCACTGGAATTCAATGAAGAGTAACTGAATGACAGTGAGTGAGTCCACAAGGCATCCTTTGCAGGCTCTAGCAGCTGACGCCCCAGCAGTCACGCCCCCCAGGCCTACCAGGGCCCCCCGGGGGGGGGGGCAGGTGAGAGAGAAGACCTATCTCGGTACAGCGTTGTACAGCAAAGCAACGAGTGTAGTAGAATAATTTTAGGACTTGAAGGAAGAACTCACCATATTTCTATTCTAACACACAGGATGTGGCCTACTTCTTTAAAATGTCAAGCATAGAGACACAGATTTTATTTAAAGAACACAGAAACACTGGCTTGCTTCTTTGAGTCTAGGATAGCATCTTTTCCCATCAGAAGAAAAGCGGGCCGTTGTTCCTGAGTGGCCATACCACGAGCAGTAGCAGGAATTCTGTCCTAGGGTTCCTAGTGACCCTTCTGCTTTGGTCATGTAAGCCATCCAATTAGTGACACGCACCACTAAGACACTTTACAGTTACCTGTATATTAGCCATCAAACACTGCAGTCGCTAAGAACCAGTTTTTTGCACCATTCTACAGTTTATAGTTAGGCATGCATAGCTCCTGGTACAGATACATGAGGATTTTTTCATTTATATATGTTGTTATTAAGGTAAAAGTTTTTACAGTCCTCTAACATTTGTATCTATGGAGCCATTCGTGTAAAATGTGAAGAAAAATTCTAACTAACCAAGTGAATCATAAAAATTATCACTGTAGAGCTTTGCCATAACAATTTTGAAGCTATCATGGAAATGTTCACTCGGGAAAATGGGGGAAAAAAATGAAAATAAGTATCTTTAAATGAGATAAAAGTCTACATCAGAGGAATGCTTTTAATTTTGTTCTGTTCCAAGTGAGTGTGTTTAAAAGTCAATTAGGCTTATGTAAGTCTGAATTTGCAAACAGAATGGAGATTGAATCATTTTATTTTAGAAACTGTTTTTATTGGTTTTAGCGGGCCAATAGTACCAAGTTGTATAAGTGTCCTATTTTAATTTCTACAAATCTGGGAGCTCACTGAATGGAGAAGCTGTTAAAAGAGTTACAAAATGAACTATGCTGCCACCATGTCAAAAACTCTGCCTCTGATTCCATTGACTTTGCGGTACGGAATCAGGGTTTGTACACAGCTTTTTGCACTCTGTTATTTGTTTTCCTTTTTGGGATTTAAAAGTATGTCATCAACACACATAATTACACCTCTCATGACCATTTTTACTCTTCCTTTTTGAGAAAACCAGACTGTTCTCCTCTTCTCTTTTCTGATCTGCTGAGCGAGTCTTCTAATTGACTTGAGCTCAGTATCACAATTTTACCAAGCGAAAGGGTGGACAAGGTATTCTTTGTGATCCCTTCCAATTTGAGCACTTATGCATGCCCCCCCGCCCCCCGATGTGCAGTGACACCAGAAGGCAGGGACGAGCAGGGTGGACTGTCCACTTCCTGGGCTCCCTTCCCTGTGAGCTCTGGGACGGTATGCAATGCCACGCTGCACACAGGAGGCAGAGGTGTGTGAGAGAGGGGGTGGTCAGCTGGGATGGGAAAGGGTCTTCCTGGACCCTAGCAGACTATCCACTGTCAGGTGGGTTGGTGCGCATGGTGACAGCCTCCTCTGTTTCCAGCAGAATACTCTTTCCAAGAGCTCTGATCAAAATCCTGTCTCCCCTTCCATCTTTCACTTGTCACCGTAAGATCAGAATGGAGCCACTTTTTCGAAGGCCCCTGTCTATGTGCTGTGGTCCAAGTTCCCTCAGGATGGAGATAACAAACCCAACTGGTCTTCTTGCTTTGCTTCTCTGCCTAGCACCACCAGTGAACTTGTTCAAGCCAAGGTCAGTTTCTCCTCCTTTTGAACCCAGAGAGGTCCCATCCCTTAGAATAACCCCGTGCAGTTTGTTTTAAGCCCCCACACCTCTGCCTAGCACTGGGTCCTAGTTCACTGCTGTAGACACAAGGGGCCCAAGGAGATGACACCAAGGGCCATGGCATCTCACGTCCCCTGCCCTGCCTGTAGTGCTGTCCTCCGCAGCACACAGGTGGCTCTTTCTTCAGCTCCTGATTCCAAGCTCATCTTTCAAGCCCAGGCCCTTGATGACCATCTGCCTACCCTCAGCCACATCCCAACCTGCATCTCTGCCTTCTCTCGCTCAGTACACGCCTTACTACTCTGTTCCCAGCACTGGTCAGTACCTAGGGCAGCGCTTACTGTTGCCCATCTCATTTGGCTATTGTGTTGTTGTTGTTGTGTTACAGCCCTGATCCCCACTACAAAGTTCCTGAAGCAGGGGTGTAAATCAGTTTACCTCATGTCTGTACCATCGGAGCTCAGCAAGCCATGGCTGAATTGTTTCTAATGAAAGGAAGGCCTTGAGTTGGGCCTGGTGGAGTAGGGGTGACTCTGGAGGGGAATGCTGCCCGGAGATGCCGGGCTGGGTGTGATAGCTGAAGGCGCAGACAGAGGGGGCCACTGTGGCTGTGGTCTGGAGCAGATGCACGGGTTCTGGGCTCCTTCCTTCTGCTTTGGCTTCCTGGCAGCCCTGGGTTGAGGCGCTGTCCTCCCACAGACCCCTCTGCCTGCCATTTTGCCTGGAGCCAGCAGGCGATGGACTGAAGCCCTGGGGTCGATGAGCCAGTACATCTCTCCTCCTGCTCACTGTGGGTGTCCAGGACTGTGTCCCAGAGACAGAAACAGAAGACAGGATGTAGAAACCACGTGGGAATAAACACTCTCAGCTTCTTCTCAGGTGACAAACAAGATGAGGCCACCGCTGAGGCCACAAGGTTGGTTGACAGAAGAATTCGGGGCTGGAATCCTGGTCCTTAATCCTTCCTGCTGCAGGCTTTCTCCTAGCTTCCCAGTCTAGCCAGGATGAAACACAAGCAAGATATCAAAGGATTTTCCTGTTTCATCCCAACTGTTACATCAATCAAGTTAATCTTATCTGAGTGTGGTGATGTATGCCTGTAACCTCAGTACTTGGGAGGCTGAGTCAGGAGGATCCGTGCAAGTTTGAGACCAGCCTGGGCTACACAGTAAGCTCAAGCCTAAGCTGAAGAACAGGGCCCTCCCTCAAAAAGACAATGAATAAGTAAATGAAATATATTAACCAGGAGTAAGTTAATGTTGAATATTATTTATGTAATTATATTCTCTTGTTGAGAATTAGCTTTGTGTGTATGCAAAAGCATATTTTAAATTCCTACATTATGAACAGTAATAATATCGTTATCATCATCATCATCAACATTCTTATGATGGAATGAAAAGCAAGTAACAGTACACATGACAAGGAAAGGTGGGTGGTCACTGGACACTGACAAAGCCGAGTGGTGGTCACATGCAGTTCACTGCATTATTTGGTTTACTTCTCACGTTTGAATTTTTTTTTTCCCAGTACCAGACACTGAACTCAGGACCTTGTACTTGCCAGGCAAGCACTTATTCTAACTGAGGTATCTCCCTGGCCATATGTTTGAACTTTTTGATAATATGAAAAAACAAGCTGAAGTCAGCCCTGGTGGTTTCTGATTATAATCTTAGCACTCTGGGAGGCTGAGGCTCAAGGATAAATTTAAGCCCATCCAAGTCCATTTAGCTACTTATGAAGACATTATTTTAAAACATCAAAATAGAAAAAGGGGGAGGGGATGTAGCTCAGTGGGAAGGCCCTGAGTTCTATCTCCGTACTGGGAAACAAAACTAAAAGACTAAACCCGGGAGTGTCACTCAGTCTTATTTTCTAGTTCTTCAAAAACTAACAACAAAGTGGCCAGCGGCTGTTTCCTCCACCCTCGGCCTTTCGCCTTTCTTCACGCTAGAACGCTGGCTTGGTGCCTGTCCTCCTGCGTGGGACACCAAGGCACGCTCCCTGCAGACCTGCAGACCCCAAAGAGCTTGATCGCTGCGGGGGTTGACGGGAGGAAGGTTCTCCTGCGATCACCTGCACCCGTGCTTCCCAGGCCCAAACCACGGCGTCTTAGTGCGAGGAGTCCCGGCTACTTCTTCCCTTCCACAGCAGAATGCGCACATCTTTTAATTTTATACTGAAAAGGGCTGTCTCCTGTGTGGATTGTTTAACAGTGCTGTACACTTATAGGCACACCTACTCTAGATGGATATGAAAATAGTCAAACTGCCTTTCCCACAGCTTTTAGCTTCCTCTCTTTAGAGCCACAGTTCCTGTCTTTTAGATTCCCGGGACCTACTTTAAATTTGGGGTCTCCGGTTCCACAATGCATGACGCATTCCCTCACTTGCCCCGACCCACCTTCCCCTGCACTTGCTCATATTTCCATTTCGTTTGATCTATGAGTACCCATCTCTGCCCATCAAACAGTAACACAGTACGTCAGCATAAAGTCTAGGCTCACAGCGCTGCACCCCAGCTCGGATTCCTGCGGCTTAGAACTCAGCCGAGGAAGACTCCACTTCAGCTTCTTCTGCCAGGGATTCCCTGGTCTCTCAGGGAACCCTCGACTTCCAAACTTCCGTGGGGTCCTCTTTCAGCCGACTGTTTGAAGGATAGTGTCACAACCCTGCCTCAGGGCCTGTCTTCTGCAGAGGACAAGAAGACCCTCCTTCTGGGCAGGCAGCTGCGAGGTGTGGCCTGTCACTACAACCCGAGCTGAGCTCCTCCTGGGTCATGTCCACATTGACGTCTCACCAGTGAATCCCATGTGCAGTAGGGACTTGCGGAGCCTCCATTCGTGCTTTCTATTGGCTTTCCCATTAGCATTGCTAACAGTCTGTTGTTCACCTTTTTATTTATTAATTTGTGCACTGCCTTTATTTTTTAATCTTTGACTGAATTGTAAGCTATTGGTTGATAAAAAAAGAAAATCTCCATTTGTGTTGTTTCTCCATAAGAGTGTGATAGAATTAACAACCAAGACAGAATGGTCACGAGGATTATTCACTCATTTGAGCTACCTAAACCTCAGAAACATATATTTGATTTATTCCTTGTTCATCCTAGAGAAACAATTTAAGAAATCTTTCAATTTTGGTTAATAGCAGAATCCATTACATTTGACTTCAATTATCTAAATAGCCAATAATTTCCCCTTACTGGTACACGCTTTCTCAGTAAAGATTTAAAGTCCATGGAAGATGAATGATGTGGACAGCCATCCTGACTTCCCTGCCTGTGAAGTGTTTCTTGTGTTCCACCAGAACTACATGGCATTTCTTTCTAGCTCCAAATAGTCTTCCCATTAAATCTATCCAAGCTGCTGTAGTTGCAAAAGAAGAAGAATGTGCACAGTAGTCACGCTGGAAACTGTTTTCAAATGCAATGAAATGATCGGTAGATCCCACTGGAGAGACAAATATGGACACGAGATCGTTTACCAATTAAAGATATGAAGAAATGCATAAGAATATCTATGTTTAGACAGACATAGTATTCATATGATCCATTGATAAATAGATCAGTTTATTGGTAGTTCAAGGTAAATATATATTTTGCATAAAATAACATAATTTATTCTGCAAAATAGGTGAAGTATATATTTTAATTTTGGCAAGCTCAGTTTTTGGAAA